>PVKA01024971.1:0-33540 GCA_004027165.1 Ctenomys sociabilis
ATATTGTAATATATAATATACTGTGATATATAATGTATTGTAATATTTATTGTAATATATATTGTAATATATAACATATTATAATATATAATATATTTATATATATATATATATATATATATATGTACATTCTATGCTCTTAGTAAAGAGTTGTTTTCTTGAGAGTGAGGACGTGGGAGGGAAAGGAACAAATCCAACCTTCTCTGATGACTGACCCAACGTGGAGCCTTCTTCTCCACTCAGAACGAAAAACGAAAGCCCTTCATCCAGTAGGACTTCTGTCTAGAGGTTAAAAACAGATCAACATTAGTATTTGAGTAAACACTTTGCTTCTTATACATGAAGAAATACTTTCTTCTAACCATTATTTAAAAAAGGAAGAGGAAGACCAAGTTATTTTTATCAAGATACATTTAGCTTTGAGTTTGTTTAGTTTATGAGATTTTTAAATTTTTTAGCATTTTGGTAACTGCAATCTAAACCAGAATAAAGAAAAACCAAAATCTCCATCTTCCTAAATTATTTCCTCATTTTAATCTGAGAATTAGGATATCACACCTCACAGTTTGAACAAAATGCTGGCTCAGGTCAGATTCTTCTCTCTCCCTATTTTCGAGTGTTCTCATGTATACAACTTCCTACATGCAGATGCAAGTACCATCTCATCTCACAATCTTTGATGGAATTATGGGTAATTAAGTATCTTAAACATGGCATAGTCTTGCTGATAATTAAGACTTTATGTTTTCCAACTTGTGAAAAATGGATCTCTCTAAAATGAAAATCATATGACTTCTTTCTTACACATATATATTAAAGTGAAATGGGTTTAACAAATTTTTTTAACCTTTTATTTATGTGTTTTGGTACAGGGTCTCCCTATGCAACTTGAACTCACAGTGCTCCTTCTGTCTCAGCTTCCCCAGTGCTGGGATTACAGGCATACTCCACCATGCCCCGTTTCAGGGCTGGCATGGCATGTGGTACCAGGTATCAAACCCAGGTGCTTGTGCTTGCCAAGCAGGCACTCAGACTGCCGAGCTGTCTCTATGGCCCCCAAGTAAATTCTTTAAAATTAAAGTATGTTTAAGTTTATCTTTTAACAGTATTTTATTATGCTTTTCTTAGGATGAAAAGTAATGCCAAAAAGAAAAGAACAAAACAAAACAAAACAAAAAAAAATGTAATGCCAACCAGACAAGGAGTGACTGCAAATAAGCGCAAGGGTCTCTTTCCAGAATAAGCCTATAACAGGCTTGTGGAGCCTGTTAGATAATTCTATAAATTAACTGAAAGTTATTGGATCAAACACTTAAAGTGAGTGATTTTTTGCTATTTTAAAAAGGTTTTTATAGCCAGATGTGTTGGCATTCTGTCTCCTCGTCCAGAAGTGCTATGGTTACACATGTGTCACTCATGGCTACTTCAGTTCTTTCTTTGAAAATAAGTTTATTATTCTACATTTTTCATTTAAAATGGCAAGTTCAAAATAAGAACTTTTAAAAAAATAATTACCTTAGCATTTCTTAGTTTTTCTCTTACTTTGCCTCTTAGTGTCTGTGTTATGCTTTGATTTTCTTCTGCATCTAAATAAGGAAAGCAACATAACATAGCGTTCACAGTGCTTTCTTATAACTAAATAGCAGTGACAGTAAAAGTGCTTACTAGACACCTTAGTTGATGCATTTCTGAGTATTATTACAATTCCAATTCTAGAGCAGGGCTCCATGAGAGCTTAGCATCCTCTTGTCATCTGAAATACTTAAATCTATGGTGACTTCTGGCTCTTTCTGTGACTTCTTCAACCTTGTTTTGCCACTTCTGCAGTTGTGGGCCAGAGTCTCTCTGAGTATCTGATTCAAGTACTTAATAGCCATCTTATAAAGAATCAGCATAATAACCTGACCCCTACTTTGGCCAGTTTTTTGTGGTTTTTTTGGCAGAACTGGATATTGAACTCAGACCCTGGCACTTGCCAGGGAAGTGCTTATTCTATGAGCCATCTCCCTGGCCCCTACTTTGGCCAGTTCTTAGAGGAAATGAAACAACCTTGTAAGGCACACAGAAAGCCTCGGCTGTTGTGATCAGTCTAAGCAATGTGTTTTCTGCTTAACCACTGTCGGGACTCACTGGTTGAACTGAGAAAGAGAGAGAAAAGCCCTGGGTGCAGTAAAAATAAAATTTGGATCTAATGGTCAGTTTGCTTTGTATTTCGCTGTTTCCTCTCCTTACCTCCGAGTCCTGAAAGGTTACATTGGTAGGAAAGGAGACTGTAGGCATGAATCTAAATCATAATAGGTAATGAAAATCTTTATGAGTGTAACTATTGTGTTTCTTGGTACAATTTAAAAATTACAAGGTCATTTATTTATACTGTATGCCCAGGCTGAGAATGGAAGTCAGCAGATAAAAGATATAATTAATATTTGCTGGATAAACAAACCAGAATTCAACCATCATTTTTCTCCCCAAGATTTGGATATTCTGCAGCTATAGGCCATATCAAGTGCTAGTGTATTCTCCATATTTGAAGACAGAAAAAAATGGAAAATATGGATCTCCCTTCTACATTATGCATTGATTTTTTGTATTTCTTTCTGTCTACCTTATATTATCTAAGGATCATTCCTTTAAAGATTTGTGCTCTCGCCTAAATTTCTACCATAGGAGTAATCATTTCTACTTTTTAAAAATAACGATCAAGAATATCATGTGGTATACTCATGAAAACCTGTGGAGAGATACTTGCCTATCACTTCTTCTGCTGCAATAGTATCCATCTTTTCTGACATCTGTCAAAATAGAAAAGTAGGTTAACTTGTGTCTTCATTTTATCCCTGAACATCTTTCCATATGCCCATCAGCTTTCTTACATCTCTTTTAAAATGCCAATTCCTATTTCCTGTTTCCTTAAATATTAACTTTTACTAGTTTGTGAATTTTGTCTTTACATATGGTAGCTTTTTAAATTAAGGAGTTGCTCTCTGTAGTAGCAGAAAGGATTGTGGCTCTACTCATGTAAAGCCTTACTCATGTGTTACCTACTCATATGTCACCTAGTAGAGTCAAATGAAATCAGACGTATGAAAGTCCTTTGAAAACTCAGTAACATAGTGCTAGCTGGTACTCAGTTATCCTCTACTATCTTACACGGTTGAGCATTTTTAGAAAGCTTTCTATATCTTTCCCTTCCATTCTTACATTTCTCATTCCTTATATTTTCCAATGGTCCTGCTTGTTTTCAATAGAGCAAAAATAGTCCTATTTAAATTTTTTGAAAAGCGCACATACTCTTTTAGTTCCTCAAATCTATTTCCAGCCTTGGCTATTCTTTTGAGCATTAAAACCATATTTCTAGCTGCCTCCTAGTAATTCTAAATGAATATCTTATAATCTTTAAAAATTCAGTACGCTAAAATGAACATTTTTTCCAAGTTTAGAACCTCAGTCTTCTAAGATAAAACAATTCAGAATGATATGCAGTATGAATTTAGCAAGAAATGCAATAGCAAAGGTTCTTGAAATAATAACTGTGCATGCTAACCAAACTACTGTGCAGCTGGAGTGAAAAGGACAAAGAGACCATCCACTTTACTATATTTTTTTTTTCAGAAATAGGAATTGAACTCAGACCCTTGGGCTTGCCAGGGAAGTGTTTATTCCACTGAGCCATCTCCCAGCCCTTACTATAAAATTAATAACACAATTCATGTCAAAAACCAAAGCAGGATATTAATATACTCATGATCAAAACCTTGTTATAACATCAGTCCAGGATATAAAATTTCTAAAAGAACTTCAAAATCCACCCGTGGATTTTGCACCACCTTTAAAAACTACCAAATAACACCAACATGAACTATGATGTTCCCTTAATTTCAACCTTCAACATCTTCCTCAAGACAAGTGAAATACATAATTCCATGGTCAGGTGTGGATTACTATACAAAAACTGTAAGAGAAAAGCTCCATAACATCGTTCTGGATGATGATTTTCAGACAACAAAATGAATAGTAGACAAGTGAGGTTATAGCACACTAAAAATCTTTTCTATAACAAAGGGATCTGGGTTGGAAAGACATTTCCTCGGTCTAAGCCTGGCAAGTGCAAGGACCTGCGTTGGATACCCAGTACTGCATGCTGTGCCAAGCTGGCCACCAAAACTGGGTGTGATAGGACATGCCTCTAATTCTAGCACTGTGGAGACTGAAGCAGGAGGATCACTGAGTCCAAACTGCATAGTGAGACTCTGTACCAAATAAATAAAAGATTTTTTTTGTGGAACTGGGGATTGAACTGAGGCCCTTGCGCTTGCCAGGGAAGCACTTATTCTACTGAGCCATCTCCCGAGGCCTGAAAGATTTTTTTAAAGGAAGAAATCAACAAAGTGAAGTAAAACAACCTACAGAATTGGGGAATAAATGTTTGCAAAAGATATAATTGATAGGAAATTAAAAGTTGAAAACACATAAGGAATTAAAAAATTCAATAGTATAAAGAAAATACTTAGCATAGGCAAATGATATGAACAGACATGTTGCAACAGAAGATACCCAAGTGTCCAACAAATACATGAAAACATGGTGCTGAGGGCCGTGGTTCCTCACCTGCAATCCCAGTATTGAGGGAAAAAAAGACAAAAATACCACCCCCAAAAAAACCCCATAACCTCTTAAGATTTCTTGAAAGCAAGCAGTAATATTCAATTATATGTCTGATCTTACATAACTTTATCTGATAATCTGAGCAACAGATATGAAGATAAAAATAGATCAACCATCATTAATTAGCTAGCTATTCTTGCTTTGAAAATCTGTAATGTATATATTGTTGTATGTTACCCTGTTTCTGTCTTTGCGTTTGACTTTTGTTCTTGCTTTTGTTTTTACTCTTCAAAATAAAATAAAATTATAATAATAAAAAACCATAACCTCAATATCACTAATCATCAGAAAAATGTAAATCAAACCACAATTGTGAATTATTTCTCTCCAGTGTATCTATTACCAAAAACAGAGAACAGGTGTTGGAGAAGATACAGAGAGGAGAGAATGCTTGCACATTGTTGGGGATCTAAAGTAGGGCAATCATGATGGAAAAGAATATGAGTTTGATTTAAACATTTAAAATAGAACATACGTGCAATCCAATAATCTTACTACTGGATAAAGGAAAAGAGATCAGAATCTCACAGGTACTTGCATTCCCACATTTATTGAAGCGTTGCTCAAAATAGCCAAGAAAGATATGGATACTATTTAGCCTTTAACAAGAAGGAAGGTCTGTCATGTGACAACACAAACAAGCCTTAAGGACATGATAGTGCTCTTTTTTATTATCATGTTTGCAGTACATAAGGCCTACCTTGGTCACGGGGAGCTGGTACATGTACAGAAAAGACTGTAATTCTTTTCTTTTTCATCCCGTGCCACTTCCACCCCTCCCTGAACCTTCCAACTTTCGGTATCATTCCCATTTACAAAAGCTCTATTTCCACTCTTTCTTCAATTCATTGTTTCCATCCTGTCTCGCTCCTCATCCCTCTTCTCCTATCTCCTGTTCTGCTGCCCACTTGAGAAAGATTTCTCTACTTCCTATTACTTGGCTTTTGCTTTGCTCTTTATTTAGATTATGGGTTTCTCATACAAGGGAAAATTTAAATTTATGTGTCTGATTTATTTTACTTAATAGTACGATCTCAAGAAGCAATGCATGGGGCCAGGGAGATGGCTCAGTGGAATAAGCACTTCCCTGGCAAGTGCAAGGGCCTGAGTTCAATCCCTGGTTCTGCCAAAAAAAAAAAAAAAAAAAGAAGCAATGCATTTGCATAAAAATAACTCAGCTTATCCTCCCTTGCAGAACATTAGTACTCCATTGTGTATAAACATCTCATTTCCTTTATCCATTCATCTATTTTTAGCACACAGGCTGTTTCCAAGATTAAGCTATTATAAATTATACTGCTATGAGCATGGCTGTGCATGTATTACTGGTTTTGGTTTGTTTGATTGTTTGCTTTTTACAGAACCAGGGATCAAGCTGGGGACCATACACCTGCCAGGCAGGCGCCTATGCCACATGTATCCCTGCAGCATGATGGTTTGAACTCTTTCAGAAAGGTACCTAAGGAGCGTTGAGGATTCTGTAAAGCCCATGCTCCTGAGTAGATAAAACCATCAGATGAATTCTCATTTGTCTGAAAGGAAGCAGAAGATGACTGTAATGACCTCTCTAAAGGTAACTCTATCCGATAATATTACGCCTAAATTATGTACAAGCTGTTTGTTTGCTTAAAAATCAGAATGTTTTCCAGAGAACACAAAAGCAACAGAATGCAGGTGTATACTTTCTGCAGGAAAACACCTCTCTTGATACCTCTCTTTAATGTATATTTCTCACTTCTGTGAGAAATATACATTAAAAATCCCTAAAACCCCATTAATATTTTGCCCTTCTTAAAATATCTTCTCTTCTCTTTGAGACCTTCCTCATGATGGATTTTCCTTGTCCATTTTCTGAACAGAAAAGAATGACATATTGTGTCACTCAAGGGCTGTCATACAGTGTTAAAAATTACTAATTCAACTAAGAACAATTAGTGGTTTTGAGAATTCAATATTTAGTATTTGCTTACTTTTAATATATAATAGAAATTCTGGCTACCATAATAAGAAATGCAGCAGTGGACCGGGGAGATAGCTCAACAGAATAAGTGCTTGCCTGGCAAGCACAAGGGCCTGCGTTCAATCCCTGGTACCACAAAAAGAAAAAAAAAAAGATATGCAAAAGTAAGAGACATAGCTGAAAAGGAAGAGAACATTATCATCATGTGGTAAGGTTTTTTTTTTTTTGAAAATGAATACAATTTCTATTTCAAAAAAATCAGTTTATATGAGGGCACTTCCAGTTTCATATTCTACTTATCTTTTTAAAATTTGGTACATGCTTGAATACATCTTGGAGAGTGGGCACATGGCCATCATGTAACGTGATTTTTTTTTAATCCTCTTCCTTCCTGCTTCCCTCACTCTCCTCTAGGTCCCCTGGCCCTGTTTTGGTTCTTACTGATATTATTAATCCTGTCTCAAGTTTATGACATATAATGTTTAGGTTCATTTAGCTTATAGATTCCTGTATGTGGCATGTACTTGTTGTGCTTATTTAAATATGAACTGTTGAAAAATACAGCAAATGTTTAAATTTTTAAAAATTATTACAGTAAAAGACTTTATTTTTTCAGAACTGGGGCTTGAACTCAGACCCTTGCACTTGCCAGGGAAGCGCTTATTCTACTGAGCCATCTCCCCTGCCCCTACTGTGATACAATTTTTAAAATTTAAACAGTCACTGTATATTTTGATCATACCTCAGGTATGGAAATCCCAAGAATCCCAATAAAACAGTTCAGGTATGATTAGAAAATTGTTAAGTGGTAGAACAAAAGAATATGTGGGAAAAGGTGGGCCAAATAGCTCAGAGGATTAAAGTACCTATAAGCAGGCACAGGGGCGGGTATTCAATCCCCAGGCCTGCCCTGCCGCCACCACCCCCCAGGGCACGCTGACACAGCAATTGAGAATGGGCATAGTGGCATGCACCTCCCAGCTCTTGGGAGGCTGTAAACAGGCGGATCACTATGAGTCCGATCTAGTAGTGAGACCCTGAACACCCTGTAGGCACTTCCCTAAAATAACAGAAAAAAAAAAAAAAAGGGGAAAGTCTTGACAATGGTGATATGCTAGGAAAAGATTACTTTTACAAAGCACTTTAAAGTTTTTCAAAATGCCTAAGAATTACTTCATTTAAAATATATAGGAAAGGAAGTAATGGATTGCATAAGTATAGGTACTTTATGGAGACAGAAGATTAATGAAGAGACCATTTTAATAGTCTAATAAAAGGCCCTGGAAGGGCCGGCAAGGTAGCTCAGCAGCCTAAGTGCCTGCTCAGGCAAGCTCAGGGACTGGGGTTTGATCCCGGACTCCACATGCTGTGAGACCTGGCGTCGGGCCGCATGCCTGTAACCCTGGCACTGGGGAGGCTGAAACAAGAGGATTGCTAAGAGTTGGAGCTGCGTAGCGAGACCCTGTGCCAAATATGATGAATAAATAAATAAATAGTATGACACTCAGGTGAGTGGGCTGGAAAGTATTTCATTAGATTTGGAACAGAAAACAAAAAATCAAGCCTAAGATAAATTTGTTGTTTAATCAGTAAAACTATTATTTAATAGATTGGCTTAATAACTCTACAACTGTTCACACCCTTGAGATTCTTATTTACTAACATTCTTAACTAGGCACGACAGAAATAAAATTTAAATTTCAAATTTTCTTTTCATTGTTTGAGTTCTTCTGAAACAGCTTCAATCCCTGGCTTTTTGATTCCTACATCTATATATTTTGCTTACTAGAGAAAACAATAGCAGTAGCATATTCCATAGAGAAGAAACTCATAAAGATTTATTATCAAATAAAACATTATTGTAGAAGAAAATGTATTATTTTTGAATGTTCCTAAACTGTTGATCTATCTCTCCAAACAAGATAAATGATTACAGACAAAATATTAGATCTTTTTAGAGCAATTCAACTTTTTGTGTTAGAAAACTAGCTCCAAAAGTTAAGCATCCTCTACTTTTTGAAGATATTACTGATTTGTAATTCTTGCAGTTAAAGGTTTTTCTTGAAGGGTAAGTAAATGAAAGATGAACTATTTGCATTAGACGACCTGCACGGAGCAGGGCTCCAGCACAGCACCAACAGTCGCACCGGAAGCTCTCAGGGCTCCTCCTCTGCAGCGGCCACCACCGGGTGGCGTCCTGGAAGCGAGCCGGCCACGCGTGCGCGGAGGGTTAGGCTCGGCCTGCAGCCGGTAGCTCCCGAGCATGCGCTGTGCGGCCTGATCTGGCCCCTGGGCGCCGCGAGCCTTCCAGAATCTTCGGAGCCGTGCCTGCTCTCGCTTCTCCCCGCTGCGGCTCCACTAAGGCACCGGAGGGCGGCTCCTGCTCCCGACTCCGCGCGCTTGCCGGCCGGGCGCCGCAGCCCCACCCCCTCTCCGGGTCCCGGGCGCACCCCTAGGCCTCCAGCCCCCCTCCCGGCCCGGCCGGGGCGCCCCCGGGAGGCTGGGCCTCTTTTAGTTGAGGGGCGCAGTTTGCTTTTAGGTGGCTGGAAGTGTGGCCTCCCTCGGCAGAAGCCCGGCCAGCGTGGGAGCGTGTCCCGCACCCAGCTGCTAGAGGCACAGCGGATTTGTAATTTCAGGGCGTGTTCGCCTGGCAGCATAACTGTTGAATAAAAGAGACAGCTTACGTTGGACTTCGTCTTTTCTCTAGCCTCTTCCCTCAAGTGCAGCTGGGGTGGCAGCTGTGGTGGGGTGATACGAGGATGCTCGCACAGCACAGCTCGGCGCTTACAGTTGCCAAAAGTGATCACAGGTAGCTGAGGTCCAAGCGTGGGAACCGAGTACCAAGTACTATCCTACGTTTTTTTGTTTTGTTTTGTTTTGTTGTTCTTTAGGTAAGGGTCTACAGGGTGTTCAGGGTCTCACTACTAACTGGATCAGACTCGTAGTGACCCGCTCATTTACAGCCTGTTGGGATTACAGGGGCACGCCGCCACACCCAGTCTCAATTGCATCTCAGCACGCCCCAGGGGCCATGCAGCAGGCCTGGGGATTGAATCCCTGGCCCCTGCACCTGCTTGCAGGTGCTTTAATCCTCTGAGCTATTTGGCCAGCCCCCTATATTAAGTGATTTTTACTCCCTATGGGTTGAATTCAAACTAGAAGCTCTTTTTCTAATGTAATTCTCTTTTAAAATTTTCAGTTATCTTGTATGAGCCTATTAAGAATTTTAGTTTTTGTTCTGTATTCTAAATATATGTGTCATACTAACATGCACATAGTATTAATCTTTTTATTCTGATATTCAAGACTGAGACTCTTAGAATTGTTTTTAGTTTTAAATAGTACAGTGAGGGGCCGGGAGATGGCTCAGTGGAATAAGCACTTCCCTGGCAAGAGCAAGGGCCGGAGTTCAATCCCTGGTTCCGCCAAAAAGAAAAAAAGAAAGAAAAAAAAAAATAGTACAGTGACCAAAATTAACGCTAGCATATCCTTGGTGACCAAAATAAAGTTCAGTGTCTCCGATGGATTTGCACTGAAATAGGATTAGGAGAGTTTCATTTGAGGTTAGTCAGTGATGTGGCCAGGAGGGAGACCTTAATTCACCACTGGAGGAAAGCAGGCACACTGCCTGGGGTGGCAGAGAGAGCCAGACAGGAAGGCAAGCAGAAGGAGGCTGGTAAACCCACATCCAGGGTGGCTTAGAGAAGAAGGCTGGGCTGCGGAACCGCATGGGGCATGTTCCACTTCGGAAAGATTCAAACCCCCTGAGACAGCACATAGTCCTCCTCCCCGCCAGGAGAGAAACAGCAGCGTCAGACTCCTCTACCATCTTACCCAGCAACTCACCAGAACATTATTCTAGTATCCTGAAGTAGGGTATAGAACCGTTTTCATTTTTCTGAGTTTCTGTAGCTGACCACGATGGGCAGCTAGGTTTAGGAGTCACTGATCATCTCAACCTACCTTATTTTAGAAGGCTGTAAACCTTGGCCTAGAGGTGTGTTGTGATGTCCCAAGGTCAGATAGAAAGAGTAATGCTGGCACTCTGCCTTGATTTGACTTCCCAGAGCTCCTTCCATAAAGTCATATCAACTCACAGGTTTGTCTCTCCTATTGGAAATTAGGAGACCAGAAGGAAAGGACTGTCACAGCTTTTCTCTTTCTATTTTTAACTGTAAAGAAGCTAATTTTCTAGTTCAAAAATTTAGTGATGTCATTTCCAAATGAGTAGAAATTTATTAGAACTAAAGCCATCAATATTAATGAAGGGTTTTTCCCCCTTTTTTTAGTTTTAAAGAGAAGACCCCCCAATAAAACAGAGTTTCAAAACAGGACAGTAGTTACATCATTTCCACTGTGTTTTGTGCACCATAGTGAGGTCCCCCAACACATTCCTATGTTTGCCCCCTCTGTACCCACAGTTTGGTCTTTAATCAATTATTGCTATGAATTGAATATATCTGTAATTTCCAGTTCCTTCCTTGAATTTCAGGAAGCCATATTAAACATAGAAACAAAACAAAACAGGACAGTAGCAGAGTTACAATATTCATTGTGTATTGTCTTCATATTAGTTATTCAGAGTACAAGACATAGGCATGATTCTGGTCTTCTAAATAGGTACTTCTTATCATGACATAACAGCTATTACTATACTGCCCTTTTTTAAAGGGTAGTAAATGAAAAATAAGACAAAAAATGTCACAAGACAGTCATGCTACAATGATACTACACTGTATATGGATGGATTTCTAAATATCTATGTAAATATATGTAAATGTTAATTCCTATTTTTTAAAATTTTTTTGTCTTCATATTCTGTAAGGACTTAAGAGTTTAGTATCTCAATACTTGATGAAAAATACATGTTCCATGTTATGTCTATGATGTCTGATATTTAGTCTAATAGCGTGGATAAACTGAACTGCATATGTTGCAGGGTAATAAAAAACTTCTCTTCTGGAGGGTTAACAACCTAAGTTTGCAGATCACAAATTGGGAGAAAAGAAAGGCTGAAAGGTCAGCCAACATTTTGGCCCTAGCCTTTCAAGGTCAGTGAAGACTCAGGACATAGGAGAACCTGTATTGTAATATCATGTAACTCAGTAGTGCCCCAAATTTTCTGATCAAGGAGATTAGAGGGCCACAGAGGAATCCAATGGATGATGTACAGTGTGCCTAAGGAGAGTCACATGGAGAGAAAACTTTCTCTCAGGCTTTCACAGAGAGCAAATTGGTGAAGCAATGGCCATGAGGCTGACACTGACAAGGGATTTACAAAGTGTGGTACAGAGTTACAAGATAAAACCCTGAAAGTACCTGACTGACCTTGTCAGATACAAAAGTTACATTTTTTGTTATATAGGTCTTGCTTTAACTCAGTCTTAACCATCCAGCAGAAAAGTATAAAGATGGAGGTATATAAAGTAAAGTCATGTTAATATAATGAGCTGTCAATGGCTCAAGTGAACAACTTCTGTGGATAAACCGCTTCTTATGGACTGCTAATCTGTGTTAGATTTTTTTATTTAAAATATATATATATATATATATATAATTAGCCATCCATGTTTTGAAAATCTGTAACATATGTATCGTATGTTTCCCTGTTTATGTCATTTTTTCTCTTTGTTTTTGCTTCTATTTTTCACTTTTCAAGTTAAAATACAAATAAATAAAATTAACAAAAGATGTAGGCATGATACCTTATTCAAACAATATTAGCACAAACCTATGTTTTCAATGAACTAAGAGAAACTAGCAGTATAACTCCCTCAACTGTCTTGTGTATACATAATTTTCTTTTTCCTTTTGCTTTCCTCTTTCCTCACTTTGTCTTTCCCCACAGTTTTTCCTTTCTTTTGAACAGCCTCTTCTCAATTTACAATACCTGTTGTATATTTTGGATCTCATTTACTCTTTCAGTTTCTCACATTAATCAGACAATATGCTGTTTACATATGTGGGTCTGATTTCTTTCATTCATTTATTTACAAAAATCTCTAGTTTATCTGTCACTCACATCTTTTTATCTGTTCTTGGTTGATGGGAATTTGGGTTGTTTCCAAGATTTAGCTATCACAAATTGTGCTGCCTGGATGCATGTATATCACTGCGGTATGATGATTTTAATTCTTCTGGGAAGATACCCAGAAGGGGAGTAGCTGGGTCAAATAAGGACCTCCAGTCATAGTTCTATAAGGGACCGCCACATTGCTTTCCACAGTAGTTGTCCAGTCTGCACTCCCACCAACAGTGGAAAAGGGTTCCTTTATCCCCACAGCTTGTCCAGCATTTGTTATTGGTTGATTTCTTGAAATAGCCATTATTTCTGGCTTTAGATGGTGTCTCAGTGTTGGCTTAATTTGCATCTCTCAAATGACCAGTGATTTTGAACATTTTTTTCGTGTATTTACTTGCCATTTGTATTTCTTCATCTGAAAAGTGTATATTCATCTGAGATGCCCACTTTTGGATTGGGTCTTTGAATTTGGGAAATCTGATTATTTTCAGTTCTCTGTATGCTCTAGATACAAGTCCTTTGTCAGAGGGCCAAATAACTATAATTTTTCCCACCTTATGGGTTATCTTTCCGCTCTGCTGGTGATTCATTTTGTTGTACAAAACCTTTTTAATAAAGTGAGATCCAGGGCTGGTGAGATAGCTCAGCAGAGTAAGCACCTACTTAGACAAGTGCAGCCACCGAGACAGGAGTCACGGCACATTCCTGTAATCCCAGCACTGAGCAGGCTGAAAATAGGAGGATCACTACAAGACTGAGCTGCATAGTGAGACTCTACAAAATACACTTAAAAAACTGTAATAAGGTGAGATCCCATTTGTTGATTTTTTGTAATATTTCCCTGCAGTTTGGGTTTTGTCATGAAGTCTCTGCCTACACCTGTGTTTTGGCAATTTCTACCTATTTTCTCTTCTAGTAAATTTAGTGTTTCTATTTAAATACTTGGATCTTTGATCCATTTTGATTTTAGTTTAGTGCATGTTGATAGACATGGGTCTACTTTTAGCCTTCATATGTGGAAAGCCAGTTTTCCAGCACCATTTATTAAAAAGACCATCTTTCTTCCAGTGACCATGTGTGGCTCCTTGGTCAAAGATGAGTTGGCCCAGTGTGTGGAGGTGTGTCTGCATTTTCTGTCTGCTCCACTGATCCTCAGGCCTGATTTTTTTTCAGTGATGTATTTTTTTTTCTTCCCTTCACCCCTTCATAAACAAATCAAGATCACACTATATATAAAAGTGTTTTAATTTGTTCCTCTTGCTATATGCAAAATTCAACTCAAAATGGGTTAAATTCGTAAATATAAGAACTCGAACTATGAAAGAAGTAGAAGAGCACAAGAAAAACTGCAGCACATGGGCTTTTCCCTGGACAAAAAGAAAATTGGTCGGGAGGCTGAGGCACTCGGGAGGCTGAGGCAGGAGGGTTGCTGTGAGTTTGAGACCAGCCTGAGATACAAAGTAAGCTTAAGGCCAGCCTGAACTGCATAGTGAAACCCTGTCTCAAAAAGACAAAAAAAAAAGAAAATTGGGTATGACTCAAGAACATAGACAACAAAAGCAAAGTAAATTTGATATACCAAATTAAAACACTTAAGCACAGCAAATGAAGCAGAGTAAAAACAGCATGAAAAATGGAAAAAAAATATTTTCAAGCTATTAATTTAGAAAAAGATTTGTGTATATATATTTGTTGTTGGTTTTGGCTTTTTTTTGGTACCAGAAATCAAACTCATAACCTCATGCTTGCCAGGCAGGTGCTATGCCACTGAGACATATCCCTGGCCATAAATACATATTTTAAAACATACAACTCAACAGCAGAAACAAAACACCATATTTGATTGCTGTTTCCATCACTTTCTTGCTACTGAAATACAGACCTAACATCCACAGTTTAAAGGAGGAAAGGTTTACTCAGGTTAATATTTTGGCTGCTGGGTTAATATTTTGGGCCAAGGCCAAGGCTCCACGGCTGAAGGGTCTCACTGAGAAAGCTGCTCATGTTATGGTAGCCTGGAAGCAGAGGACAAGGGGAGAGGGAGCATCCTGGAAGAAGGTCATGCCATCATCAGTTACCCCTTTTCCTGATCAGGCCCCAATTCCTAACAGCAAGTCAGCTCCATCACCCCATGGTCCAGTCCTCTTCCAGAAGGCCAAGTATGAATGCATGAGGTGTTGGGGTACATCCTGGATATTAACCATAATGGACACTAATTTTAAAAGGGGCAAATGATATGAATAAACATTTCTCATTGGAGATATTCAAATGGCCAACATGCATAAGAAAAATGCTTAATAATGCTAATCATCAGTAAAATGCAAATCAAAACTATAGTGATTTACCATATTGACCTAGTAGAAATGGCTACTTAAAAAATGACAACAATAACAAATGACTGAAAAAGATGCAGAGAAAGGGAAACTCTTATGTCCTGTTGGTGAGTTGCATTGCTATTGCTGGAATGAAATACCTGACACAAGTACAAGATGGGCTCTTCAGGCGAGCTCAAACCTTCAGAGGTTTCAGTTTTTGGCCAGAGGCTCCAAGGCACAAACATAACAGAGGGAAGGGCATGGGAGAGGAACACTGTCCATCCCATAGAGGCCAGGAAGCAGAGCACAGGGGAAGAATCAGATAGGAAAAGGCCAGGGAGCAGACACTGTCTCCCAGATTGTGCCCCCATTACTCACTGAGCCACACTCAGAAGTGTGCTTTAGTAATCTTCTAGGCCTCTGTTAGCCAATCAAGCTTAAAACCAAGATTCATCACAACAAAGGCAGTGGAAATTGATTTAGCTATTATGGAAAATAGGATAAATGGTCCTTGAGAACTAAAATAGAACTACTGTGATCCAGCAGTCCCATTACTGAGAATGTATCCAAAGAAAATGAAGTGCACATGTATGTGAAAGAGATGAGTGTAGTCACATGTATCTTAAAGCATTATTCACAATGGATAAAATACGTAATCAACCTAGATGTCCACTGGTAGGTGAAAGGATAAAGAAAATTTGGTGTGTCTGTGCTCTGAAATAGTACTCAGCTGCAAAAAGATGAAATCCTACAGTCTTCAGCATTGTGGATGAGCTTGGAGGACATTACATTGAGTGAAATAAGTTAAGCACAGAAGACAATACTCCATGCCCACACTCACACAGAAGTTTTCTAAAAGTTATTCTTTTAGAAACAGAGAGAACAGAATAGACTGTTAGCCTAGGAAAAGGAAAGGTAGAAGGAGAGGACACAAAAAGCATGGTTAAGACATGTCAACATAGAATCAAATAGAAATTATAAGCTGTAGTATTCTATAGAACAGAAGGCAATAATTAACAACTTATTGTCTATTTCACAATAACCAGAAGATTCTGAATGATCTCAACACAAAGATCAATGTCTGAGGTAATGCAGTTACTAATTACTGAGATTCTACTTTAGGAAGAATGCCTATCATCAATAAATAAGATAGTAATAAATATTGGCGTAGAGGAGAGAAGAGTAATGCTTCTGTATTGCTTGTGGGAATGTGTATGAGCACAGCCTGTAGAGAGATTATGGAAATTCTACAAAGACTAAAAATATTCCACTTGACCCAGCTATATCTTATCTATCTTTTCAAGAAATTCCAAGGCATCATGTTACAATGACGCATTCCTACCAATGTTCATAGTAGTGGAACTCATAATAGCTAAATTTGAGAAATTAAATCTATGTCCATCAACAAATAAAATGTGACACACACACACACACACACACACACACACACACAATGTAGGACTAGTTAATCATAAAGAAAGAAATTTGGGTCATTTGTAGGAAAATGGATCCACCTTCAGATTATAATGCCAGGTAAAATAAATCAGCACAGGTTAACTACCAAATATTTTTTCTTATAATTGATGTTGGGTATTTTGTTCCAGAACAGAAAACTTTGGAACTCACTTTTGGAGGAGTTTGCAAAGGTGTGGAGATGCCAATTTGGGAAACCCTAGGACATGATAAGCAAAGCTCACTGGATGATTCTGGTTGGAGCTCAGAAGACAGGAATGCTAATAGGAATGTGAAGAATGTAAAGGATGCGCTTATGAGGTTTAAGACAGGAATGAGGACTGTACTGGAAACTGGACTCACATCCTTGCTATTTCATTCTGGCAATTTAAAAAAATTGCCTCTGCTTTGTCCATATCCTAGAACTTTGTATTAGACTGAATTTTAAGATGGCAGAAGAACCACAACTAGATGGCTAGTTTATGGGGCAGAGCAAATTTCAAGGGAACTCAGTGCTCAAGCTGAGGCATGGGTACTGCTTGCTGCTTTCAGCCAGATTGCCAGTGAAAATCAGGAGCAAAGAGCTGAGCTGTATAATTTGAAATAGTTGCCACTTAGCCAGAAAGAAAGCATCCATAAAGTTGAGATCCAAAAGTGCCATGTTTTCTGGAAAGATTAACATGAAAAATAAAGTACCTTACATCAGTACAAGTAAAAAAAAAATCCCATCAAGGCATTTGAGGAAATGGTCAGATCCCACCATTGCAGACTCAAGGATAAATAAGGGTAACTTTCTTTTTTTTTCTCTTTTTTTTCACTTTCATTTATTTATTTATTTTATTTTTCTCTTTTTTAAAATTTATTTTTATTTTATTGAAGTACAAATATCAATCAGACAGTCTCAAGACACCTTAACAAGACAGATTCGATAAATTAATACATTTCAAACTATTTTCATATTGTTTTGGTATTGTACAAGGTGTATACATGATATTATATTTACAGATATTATTTTAGCAGATGTCTCTTATCAGTAAATTAAGATTGTAGCTGCTTATTTATCTTATTTTTTATACATGAATTATATCAAAAATTCAATAATTATTTTCCTAGTGGATACCGTAGTACTAGAAGCCGACATAATATCCTGTCCAACCACCATTAGTGCAGATCTTGCCTCTCATAGGATATGTAGAAGCACAGTGTCATCTATCCCAACTGTACTGTGTATACACACACATCATGATTTTCTTTCTATACCCCTTCCTTATAAAAATGAAGTATACATCGTGGGGCCATAATATTAAGCTGAGCTGTAAATGGCTATGGTCGACAACTTCTTTGAATAACTCACTATTGTTGTGGAATGCTGGACTGTGTTGGACTGTGGTGTCGAGTTCAAGCACCTAAGTTAGTTGAATGACAATGGGGTAACTTTCTTTGAAAGACCCTTGAGAACAAAGCTCTAGAGTGAGTGCCCTGCTGATCTGAGACCACCTAGGGAAGTGCTTCCCCCATTCCAGCCATCCCAGTACTCAAGAAGTTCTTCAGCTATGCTTCAAAGGGGCTAAAGTACTATTGTCTGTGCTTACTGCAGACCTTGGCATCATTCACACGATGCTGGGTGTTCAGGAATGCAAAATGCAAGAGTTGTGGGATGCAAGACTTGATCCAGATTTCAGAGGAAGATCTAGAAGGGTAGGCGATGGATGATGCTTAATGCTGTGAGAGTGAATCCAAAGGTACAGTAGAGACCCCACGAAGTTGAAGGGACCAGGAATGTGGGATGTCTGCTGAAGGAATCTGCAGGTGGCTAGCTGAGCCAAGAAAGGTCATGAGGGCTGCAACTGGCTATACCATGGAGGTGGAGTTTCCCAAGCCCTTTGGGGCTCACTGCTCACCACAACCTGGCCCAAGGACTGGCCAAGGGGTATGGAATTTAATGTTGTCTCTGCTAGATGGGTCTTTAGTCTGATTATTTTCTTGTGCCTTGTCCCTCCACCTCCATGGTATAGCCAGTTGCGGCCCTCATGACCTTTCCTGGCTCAGCTAACTACCTTGGGAATGTTTAATTTGCTACTATTGTATGTTGGAAGTATTTAACTTCTCAAAAAGTTTCACTTGGGCTAATAGCTAAGTTAGCCTAGCATAACAGACAAGACTTTGACACTGGACTTTTCAGCAGTGCTAAAAGTGCTAATACTGTAGTGACTATTAGAGATGTACTAAGTACATTTTTCATAATAAGATGTACAAGAACATTTTGAGGTCAAGGGAGTGTCCTCTGAAGTATGCTGAGAACTGAAGCCCTGTCAGAAGAAGGGTGTGTCTTGGAAGGATGTATTATCCTCTTTTGTGGTTCCTGCCCCTTTCTGCCTCCTTGATGCCATGGGCTGAAGGGCTTCCTGCTGTCCTGAACCCTTCCACTACACTGTTCCTTGGAGGTAGACCAAATCCCTGTCTGCACCATGGACCAAATCCCTCTAAACTCTAGGCCCAAATAAATCTTTTTTTTCTTGAAATTGCAGAAGGCAAGTATTTCCCCCACCCAAGAATTAGAAACTGATGGATATGCATGTTTTTTAGATGTTGGCATTACTGGTGGTTATTTCCCTCTTGTAAAACAGTGTTAGGGAATCAACAAAGGGCCATGAATAGGTTTGCATGGCTGCCTTCACACTAAGACATACCTATAGCCTAGTGAATGTCACAGAGCAAGCCAGTTACTAAAGAGTCATCACAAATAGTGGAGAGTACTGGACAGACGAGATGCAAAACTCAACAGAAAAGCACAAGAATCACGAGGCAACAAGATACCTACAAAAACTGATAACTTTTCTAACACTGATCCCACAGATACCAAAATGAGTGAAACTGTGAAAAGAAAATTAAAACCATTAAAATGATCCAGGATCTTAAAGAAGGTATAGATGAGCAGTTGAGTGAATCAAAACAGTGCAGGATGTGGAAGACCTCTGACTAAAGGGATAGAAGTTCTGACAAGTGGCCAAACTAATGATAGAATGGAATATCTCAATTAAACAAATGAAAATTTCAATTGGGAACTGTAGCAGTAGCTTAAATGAACTAGAAGAAGGAATATTAGGGCCAAAAAAAACCACGATGGATTCACTAGAACATTCAGACAATAATCAATAAAAATAAGAATAAATAAAATATTTAAGAGTTCTTGGAGAACTTTAGAAAACCAAATGGAGCTGGGAAGATAACTCAACAGCCTAAGCCCCTGACTGGCTGGTGCAAGGTCCTTAGTTCAATCCCCAGTACTCATGCCATGCTGATCCTGGAAGCCCAGGTATGCTGAACCAGCCAACACAACCAGGCATGGTGGTGTATACCTATAATCCCAGTGCTGGGGAGACTGAGACAGGAGGATCATTATGAGTCTAAAGTGCATAGCAAGACCGCAAATACATGATTCAGTGACCTAAAGGAGGCTGAGGAAGTACAGGCTAATGACACTGAAAACTTATTCAATCAAATCATGACAAATGATCTCCAAATCTGGAGAAAGAAGTACATATGCAGGTGCTGCACACCAAATAGACATGGGCAGAAATGATTACTCCATAGAGTCAAATACAAAATATTCAGGATAAAAAATTAAGTTATTATAGAGAAGTACCAAGTCCCTTATAATGGTAAACAACACATCAGAATAATCAGATTTTTCAACAAAAATTTTAAAAACAAGAAACTTTAGAATGATTTCAATCCCTGAATGAAAATAATAGCCAATCTAGGTTATTATATCCAGCAAGACTACTTTCCAAAACTGAAGAAAAAAGAGAGGACCTTAAAAAACAAGTATAGAGCCAGGCGTGGTGGTGCATGCCTGTAATCCCAGCACTAGGGAGGCTGAGGCAGGAGGATTGTTGTGAGTTCGAGACCAGCCTAAGCTACAAAGTGAGCTTAAGGCCAGCCTAAACTGCACAGTGAGACCCTGTCTCAAAAAAGACAAAAAAAAAAAAAAAAAAAAAAAAAAAAAAAAAAAAAAAAAAAAAAAAAAAAAAAAAAAAAAAAAAAAAAAAAAAAAAAAAAAAAAAAAAAAAAAAAAAAAAAAAAAAAAAAAAAAAAAAAAAAAAAAAAAAAAACAAGTATAAACTAAATAAATACATGGTCATTAAGCTAGCATTGCAAAAAATTTCTAGAACTCTAAAACATTAAGAAGACAAACATGAAGATGAGAATCAAGAGAAAGAATACATTCCATTGGGAGAACAGGAAAAATATGTGAATCTAGAATACATCAAACACTAGCAGAACAATAAACTGATATGAATTACTGTATGCCTTTTAATAAAAATCAGTGCAAATTGGGACTGGAGAGATGGATCAGTGGAATAAGCACTTTCTTGGCAAGCGCAGGGGTCTGAGTTCAATCCCCAGTTCTGCCAAACAAACAAAAAAAAAAAAAAAAAAAAAAAAACCAGTGCAAATGATCTTTAAGATATCTCAAGCAGTTGGAGTCTGAAAGCAATAGTACCTATGTTATATGAGCCAAAGGTGACTTCAAACTAGAATTAGTCAGAGGAGACAAAAACTACACCATATATTAGAAAAGAGAATAACCAAGGGGACAAATAATTGTAAATATATACCTATTGAATATTGGCACACCCCAAAGCAGAGTTGAGAGGATATAAAAACTCTGAATAACCCAATAACAGGAAATGAAATTGAAAATGTAATTTAAAAAAAACCTACAAAGAAAAGCCCATGCTGATGGATTCACAGATGAATGCTACAAGAAATTTAGCAAAGATTTAATGCCAATTCTACTCAAATTCTTCAATGAAATTGAAAGGGAAGCAATTCTCCCAAACTTATTCCTGGAGGTAAGCCTTTTTCTGATACCAAAAGCAAAGAAAGACCCAACCAAAAAAAAAGAACTACAAGCCAATCTCTAATGAACACAGATGCAAAAATCCTCAGTAAAATACTAGCATGCATAATGCAGCAAATCATCAGGATTATACTTCCTGACCAAATGGGATTTATCCCAGGGAAGCAGGGATGGTTCCATAAACACAAATCCCTAAATGTAATATTCCACATCAACAGAGCCAAAGACAAAAATTACATGATCATCTCAATAGATGCAGAAAATAGATGACAAAGTCTAACATTTGTTCATGATAAAAACCCCACAGAAAAATTGGAATAGATGGTCTATATCCCAACTTGATAAAAGCCATCTATGAGAAAGCAACAGCCAACATTGTACTGAATGGGCAAAAACTGAAAGCTTTCCCTGTAAAACTGAAAGCTTTCCCTCTATAATGAATAGGGGTGGTGACAGTGGACATCCAGAGAATGATGCCCATTGTCACCATTCCTATTCATTTTAGTTCTGGAAATAAAAGGAATAATGACTGGAAAGGAAGAAGTGAAATTATCATTATTTGCAGATGATACTCTACTTAGAAGTCCCTAAAAATGCCAAGAGACTTGTAAATTTGATAAGTAAATTTAGTAACATAGCTGGATACAAAGTCAACACTCAAAAATCAATAGCATTCCTTTACACAAACAATGAACATACTGAGAGAGAAATTAGGGAAACCACCTTTCACAATAACATCCAAAAAATGAAATACTTAGGAATCAATCTCACAAAGGAAATAAAAGATTTACACAATGTGTCTCAGCTACTTTTCACTTGTAGCTGGGGCAAATACTTGACACTCAAAAAGAAGGAAAGAAGGGTTTATTTAGCTCACAGTTTGTGGAAGTTTCAGTCTATCCTCAGCTGGCTCCAAGACAGGGGGCAGCAGTTCATGGTGGCAGAAAGCGATGAAAAGCAGAGGAAGAGCAGCAGCTGCGGTGTCTGTCCAGCCTCTCTCTCTTCCTTCTACACTGACTGGGAAAATGCAGCTCCTCCGAGAAAGTGGTGGTGGCTGCTGCCAGGATCCAGGCTCCTCTGAAGTGGTGCGGCTGTACTGACCAAGTTTCTCCAAGGAAGTGGCATGCAAAAGCCTTCCTCAGCCCCTTCACATACCCTTTTTGTGCTGAGTCCTTCTAGGGACACCCACGCCCCAGGACATGGAATTGCCAAACCCATCCAGCCAAGCTTCTCACATCTCAAGTTGATGCAATGTATCAACTACCACACAGTGAAATTTACTAGTTCTCTGAGAAGAGATTGAAGAGGATTTCAGAAAATGGGAAGATTGTCCTTGCTCCTTGATAAGAAGAACCAACATTATGAAAATGGCCATACTCTAAAACTGCTACACAGATTCAATGCAAACCTGATTAAAATACCGTTAGTATGCCTCATAGATCTAGAGAAAACAGTCCTAAATTTCAACTGGAACCAGAAGAGGCCCAGGATAGCAAAAGTAATCCTGGGCAACAAAGGAAAGCCAGGAGGCATCACCATCCCTGACCTGAAAGTATACTATAGAGCTACTGTGATTAAATCAGCATGGTAATGGTATAAAAAGACATAGGATCAATGGAACAGATTAGAAGATGCAGACACAACTACAAACACACTCAGCCACCTTCTTTGACAAAGAAGAAAAATGTATTCATTGGAAGATAGCTTCTTTAATAAATGGTGCTGGAAAAAAAACTGGCTTTCCATGTGCCAAAGGCTAAAATTAGACCCGTGTTTATCATCATGCACTAAACTACAATCAAATTAGTTCACAGATATTAGCACACAGAGTTAGTCAGGGTGAGAGTTCTACCCATTAACTGTTATTTTTAAAATCCTGATGGAAATTCTTAGGACTCTTACCTTAACCATCTTATTTATATAAACATATGGTTTTGTCCCTACCATATTTCCTAACTTTTCTCCATTCTTTCTCTTCATTGTTTACTCCTTAAATTCTCTCTTTCCATTTAACTGTGTTATACCTTACAGTTTTTATTTCTTCTTTTGAGTTCTTACACTAGGGAGACAATACAGTGTTTACACATGTGTGTCTGGTTTATTTCACTTATGAGTATATCATCAACTTGCATCCACTTATCCTCAAAGCCTTCAAGTTTATCACTCTTTATAGCTGATACTCCATTGTCTAAAAAACAGCACATCTTTTCATCCATTCCTTACATGATGCACATTTTGGTGGTTTCCAAGATTTTCTATCACAAAGAGTGCTGCTATGAATATAGTCACACATTTCACTATGATATGATGTCTTCAGTTCCTCTGGGAAAATTCCCAGAAGGGGGATAACTGGACTTAATGGAATTTCCTGTCCTAATTTTTTGAGAAGTCTCCACACTGATTTCCATAATGGTTGCACCAATCTACATTCCCACCAGCAGTGGAAAAGGGTTCTTTTTTCCCCACAACTTCTCCATCATTTGTCATTGGTTGATTTCTTTATGATAGCCAACATCTCAGTGTTGTTTTAATTTGCATTTCTCAAATGACCAGTGATGTGGAGCATTTTTTCATGTATTTACTTGCCTCTTATATTTCTTCCTCTAAGAAGTGTGTATTCATCTCAGATGGCAAGAAATGGTAGAAATCTTAAAGACAAAGGGATAGAGAGTTTGTGAACAAAAACCTGCATGGAAAATACTTCAAAGAATAAATAACTGGTATCTCATCTTTTTGAAAAGTTGCTGCACATCCAAAGAAATCAACAGGGTAAAAAAAACCATGAACTAGAAAAAAATTACAGCCAACTGGCCCTCTGACAAAGGCCTTCTATTTAGAACATATAAAAAATTAAAATAATTTTGACCCCCAAATTCAGAGACCCAATCCAAGAAGGGGCCCCAGAGCTGTATATACACTTCTTGGATGAGGAAATACAAATGGCAAATAAATATATGAAAAAATGTTCAACATCATTGGTCATTTGGGAAATGCAAATTAAAATAACACTGAGATTCCATCTCACCCTAGAAAAAATGAATATCATCAAGAAGTCAGCCAGTAACAAATGCTAGAAGCACTGTAAGGAAAAAGGCATCCTTCTTCACTGTTGCTAAGAGTGCAGACTGGTATAAGCACTATGGAGATTTCTGAAAAAGTTAGGATTGGAGTTCTCATTCAACCCAGCTATTCTTTCTCAGTATTTTTCCCAAAGAATTGAAAACATCATACTACAGCAATATACGTGCACCCATATTTATAGCAGTGCAATTCTTTTTTCAGTACCAGGGATTAAACTCATGACCTTGTGCTTGCCTAGCAGTGCAATTTTTCACAGCTAAACCCAAATGGCTATCATCTGATGAATGAATAAAGTAGGTGTGGCTCTTTGTTCTGGAAAGCCATCTTCATGGCTGGACTTAGGGACCCTTGGCTCCCCAATAATTATAAATATGTTTTAGTGTCTTTACTTTCACTGTGGGTTGCACTGGGAGTGGTAAATTGGAATTAACTTGGTGAGATTCCAATAATGTATCTTTGGGATTACAAATATTAACTTCTTGGACTGAGACAAGAACCTGGAGGGGGTCTCCTACAATTGGCACTCAACATGGCCAGAACGTTCAATTTTCTCAACACAATGACCATTAACCAAAATCACATGTGAGCAATCCACTGGACCTTGTGTGACCAATTTAGAAAGGAAGAATATGTCAGAGATGAAAGAGAAGTTGGAGGACAGATGGAAAGTACAGGAAAAAGTGGAACCACACACCCTTGATTTAAAAGTGGAAGATAGTGGCTGCAAACCATGGCATGGAGCTGATCTCGAGAAGCTGGAATTGTTCCTGCTGACTCCAGCAAAGAAACACCTATTCAGTTCTTCAAGAGTAAGGGACAGACAATCTGCATGAGAAAGGAAATGAAACCTCCCTTTAAGCCTCCTGGAAAGGAGGCAGCAGTGGCAGCATCTGCATATTAGTGATGTCTTGTCAGAATTCCACACTAAACATGATGTGTATAAAAACATTGAATTATTGGTAGTTTGTTATGGCATCAATAAAAACTAATACAGTTTCTTGAGTCACTAAAAAAAGATGTGGTACTTTTACACAATGGGGTATTTTTCAGCTGAAAAAATGATGAACTTGAAGCTTTTATCAGTAAATGGATGCAACAAAAGAACATACTGTTTTTTATTTTTCATTTTTATGTCTTTTTGAGACAGGGTCTCACTATGCAGTTCAGGATGGCCTTAAACTCACTTTGTAGCTCAGGCTGGTCTCGAACTCACAACAATCCTCCTGCCTCAGCCTCCTGAGTGCTGGGATTACAGGCATGCGCCACCACGCCCAGCCATACTCTTTTTTTTTTTTTAATTAATCTATTTCAAACTTTATTCCCAGGCTTCTCCAGCTTAATTGGCTGCAAAGAATGAATTATATGTTAGCAAAAACTGAAAAGAGCTGCAGTATCCAAGGGGTTGGGCTTAAAAAATATTAGAGGTCTAGACTTTATCAGATCCATAAACAAAAAAAATTTTTAAAAGCAGTCATAATATAAAATAGCAGCTCCCAGTAATTTCTTCCAAGTTTGATCTTTTTCAGAAGCTGCCTTAGTTCAGTTTTCCTCATTCTTAGAAGGCTCGTCAAAATTCTGCAACCTTTTATCCATTAGCAAGCGGTGCTTTTCCATCCACAGATTGTGTGGCCGGAGCTTCAGCCAGTCTCCTTAAGCTGGTCAGCCTGTCTGCACCAAGCTGGATCACAATGCTGGGCAGCCTTTCTGTCAGTTGTTTTGTCTCAGTGTGGCTGGTAATGGTGCAACTGTTTGCTGCCAGAGATGCCTGAACTTTTGGGTTGTTGAGGTGGGTCACTATTCCCTCGTTTGTAGACATATTTACCTCTTCAGTACCAGAGACACTGTTTATCCTTCTTTAATGAGAACTGAAGCTTTTTATCATCTGCTGTGGCTGTTCTATGAACGACCTTCTTTCTGCAAGCAGTTCCTTTTCCCACCAAAGTGTTCTTGTGCCTGCAATTTTGTGAGTTTTTCCTGGTTCATGATAGTTTCTTTCATCTTGTCACAGTGGATATGGGACAGCACAGGAGACTAGGGCTGGCACTCAGGGGTCTCGGGTAGACCAGCTGAGATTAGGCTAAAGACCATACTCTTAAGTAACATAAATCAGACCTGTATGTGCAAACATCATATTGTCTCACTAGTGTAAGAAACTGGAAGAATAAATATAATCTGAAAGGTACTATGGATACTATGAAAAGGAAATGAGGGCTGGGAAGATAGCTCAGTGGCTTAAGCACCTGCCAGGCAAGCACAAGTTCCTGAGTTTGATCTACAATACCGCATGCTGTGCCAGCCACCAAAATGGCATGGTGGTGCAAGCTGTAACCCCATAGCTGGGAGGCTGAGACAGGAGGATCACTATGAGCCAAACTGCATAGCAAGACCCTACATAAAAATTGAAAAGGGGGAATGAATCCATTCAAAAGGAAGAAATCACTGAGATAAGGAAGACAGGGGAGAGAAGAAATATATCTATGTATATATGCAGGATGGCTTAGATAATTGTAATGTGGGTTTCTGCTGGTCTGTGGAAAGGAGCAATTAATGCTTAATCTTTTCATGTTTTTTTCCTTCTTTCTCTCTTCCTAATTTCTTATAATTTTTTTCTGTTTTTTGTCCACTTCCAATTTTGCATGCATATATCTGGTATTCAAAACAACTAAGTTGAAGACACTATGCAATATGACAAATACTGTGAAGTTCATATTATTTTGTTTATTTAAATTCTGTACCATTTCTAATTTTTATTACTATTTTATATTCTCTTTTTTAAAAAAAACTATTGGCACACCCAATTTCATAGAACACATACCACTTGACATAAAAAGAGAACAAGCTGGGCATGGTGGCGCATGCCTGTAATCCCAGCACTCGGGAGGCTGAGGCAGGAGGATTGTTGTGAGTTCGAGACCAGCCTGACTACAAGCTCAACACCACGGACAGCAGCGCTGGGAGCGACGGCCGGGAGGCCTCACATCGGGCGGCGCCTGCCAGTGGGGACAAGAAGGTCCTCGCAAGGAAGGTTTTGGGAACAGTAAAATGGTTCAATGTAAGAAACGGATATGGCTTCACCAACAGGAATGACACCAAGGAAGATGTATTTGTACACCAGACTACCATGAAGAAGAATGACCCCAGGAAGGACCTTCGCAATGGAGAGACTGTGGTGTTTGATGTTGTTGAAGGAGAAAAGGGTGAGGAGGCAGCGAATGTTACAGGCCCTGGTGGAGCTCCAACTCAAGGCAATAAACATGCAGCAGACCGTAACCATTATAGACGCTATCCACATTGTAGGGGTCCTCCATGAAATTACCAGCAGAATTACCAGAATAGTGACAGTTGGGAAAAGAATGAGAGATCGGAGAGTGCTCCTGAAGGCCAGGCCCAACAATGCCAGCCCTACTGCAGGCGAAGGTTCCCATCTTACTACATGTAGAGACTATGGGCGTGGACCACAGTACTGCAACCCTCTTGTGCAAGGAGAAGTGATGGAGGTGCTGACAACCAGGGTGCAGGAGAACAAGGTAGACAAGTGAGACAGAATATGTATCGAGGTTATGGACCACGATTCCGCAGGAGTCCTCCCCACCAAAGACAGCTTAGAGAGGATGGCAATGAAGAAGATAAGGAAAATCAAGGAGATGGGACCCAAGGTCAGCAGCCACCTCAACGTCCTTACCCTTGCAACTTCAAATACTGACGTCCAGAAAACCCTAAACCACAAGATGGCAAAGACAAAAGCAGCCCATCCACCAGCTGAGAATTCGTCCGCTCCTGAGGCTGAGCAGGGCGGGGATGAGTAAATGCTGGCTTAACATCTCTACCATTATCTGGTTTAGTCATCCCGCAAGAAAGGAACGAATAGGAAATTCCAGCGGTAAGGAATGAACAAAAGATTGGAACTGAAGACCTTAAGTGCTTGCTTTTTGCCTGTTGACCCAATAACTAGAACTATCTGCATTATCTATGCAGCATGGGGTTATTATTTTTACCTATAAAGACGCCTCTTTTTGGTAATGACAAACGTGTTTTTTTTAAAAAAGCCTGGTTTTTCTCAATACACCTTTAAAGGTTTTTAAGTTGTTTCATATCTGGTCAAGTTGAGATTTTTAAGAACTTCATTTTTAATTTGTAATAAAAGTTTACAACTTGATTTTTTTCAAAAAAGTCAACAAACTGCAAGCACCTGTTAATAAAGGTCTTAAATAATTGTTTTAAAAAAAAGAGAACAGCCTCTAATACAGCTGTTGTGGGCGATCTCACTATTTTCCTTTAACAAATGGGTTAACGAGACCTAAAAAAATCAACCAATATCCTAGGTCAAGTGAATCAGGATCAATACTGCAGATCAAGTGAACTCAACGAACATCCACAGAACTTTCCGTCCAACAAGAGCAGAATACAATTTCTTTTCCATAGCCCATAGAACCTTCTCCAAAATAGACTTTATTTTAGACCATAAAGCAAGTCTTCAAACATAAAAAAACAATTAAAGACATGTATCTTATGAGATCACAATAGAATAAAACTAGAACTCAACGCTAAAAGAAACCACAGAAACTACAGAAGCATAAGAATATTGAATAATTATCAGGGGAGTACTTTAGAAAATCGGGAAAAAATTTCAAAAATTGGTAAGTGATAGAGGAAACAATATGGGAGGAACCCTCAGCGAGGTATTGAGGAGCCAGCGTTTCCCACTGAGTGCTTGTAGGACGTAGCAGGCGGATATGGCGGCGGCTTTTTGCAAGGTGGCTAAGTCGCGGCAGCGAGAACACCGAGACTGTTCTAAAACATCTGGCCTGTTGGAGAAAAAGAAAGTTTATAAGCTTCGTGCAGATGACTATCATAAAAGACAAGAGTTCCTCAAAGGTCTTCGAAAAAAGGCTCTTGAAAAAAAGTCCAGATGAATTCTACTATAAAATGACTTGGGTTAAGCTCCAGGATGGAGTTCATGTTATTAAAGAGAATAAGGAAGAAGTAATTCCAGAACAGCTAAAGCTAATAGGAGCTCAGGATGTCAAATATATAGAAATGAAAAGGGCTGCAGAAGCTAAGAAAATTGAAAGACTAAAATCAGAGCTCCATCTGCTGGATTTCCAGGGAAAGCAACAGAACAAACATGTGTTCTTTTTTGATACCAAAAAAGAAGTTGAACAGTTTGATATTGCCACTCATCTGCAGACAGCCCCAGAACTAGTTGACAGAGTCTTTAACAGACCCAAGACAGAGAACTTGCAGAAGGAGTGTGAAAGGAGTTACCCATCAGACTCAACTTAAGCAGATAGCTAAAGAAAGATAAAAGCAATATAACTGCCTGACATAGTGGATTGAACGAGAGAAGAAATTATTTGTTATTGCGCAGAAAACTCAAACACGTAAGGATGTTATTGATAAAACTCAGAAAGTGAAGGTGAAGAAAGAAACAGTGAATGCTACAGCCATTTCAAGTTTCAGAGTCGTTGGAAGCGCGAAAGTGTTATAGATAAGCTTTATTATCATTTGCATAAAAATAATTCAATTTTTAGTAATAACTTCAAATTCCATTAGTGCAGACAAGATTAATTGTATTCTGGGTGGCATGGCCATAGACCTATTGGTTCATATGGCATGGCTTTCCTGTTCATAACCATGAATTACTATTGATGTCTTTCTGTGAGCAATATTAAAGCCCCTTCCCCACGTCATTATTTTTGGTTTGTCAAATCAGTCTTTCTTTTTTTATATAGTACTTACATTTTTTTTACTATGGAAGTTACATATCATTATAAGAAAGTAGAAAATAGATGAATTCATTCTTAATTTTAATACTTATTTAAGAGCAAGAAATAATTATTGGATAGTGGGAGCTAAAACTACTGAGATGAACAATTGTGAGCATTCTCTTTTACTTAATTTGTGCATTAGTGGGGTTGGGGAGATGACTCAGTAGAATAAGCACTTGCCTGGCAAGCATAAGGGCCTGAGTTCAATCCCTGGTTCCGCCATAAAAAAGTTGTGCATTAGTTTTTATATTTTTGTGTTTTGTAGCTATGATTTTAATAAAAATTTTACATTAAAAAAAAGAAACAGTATGTCAGAATCTGTGGGACACAGTATAACAGGGAAGCTTCTAGCTCTATATTGGTAAAACAGAGCAATACCCATTAACCTAATGATGCATGTCAAATCCTAGCAAAAGCAAAAAAAAAAAAATCAAACTTCAATCAAATTAAAGAAAAAAAATAATTTTAAAAAATCAGAGCAAAGTATAATAAATGAAATAAAGATTAAAAGAACACTATTAAGAATCAATGAGTCATGGCTGGGGAGCTAGCTTGGCAGTCTAAATTCCTCCCTGGCAAGCACAAGGTCCTGAGTTCGATCACTGGTACCAATACCACATGCCATGCAAGCCCTGGAATCTGGGCATGCTGTGTTTGCCCCAGAACCAGGTGTGGTAGTGCACATCTGTAATCCCAGCTCCATGGAGGCTGAGACAGGAGGATCTCTGTGAGTCTGAGCTGTGTAGTGAGGCCATGCATCAAAAAAAAAAAAAAAAGAAAGAAAGAAAGAAAAAAAGAAAAAGAATCAATGCATCAGAGTTGGATTTTTGAAAAGAAAAAAGCTTGATAAACCACACCAAAAGAAAGAGAAGCCCTAAAAGAAAATAAAGAAAGAAGCTCTAAATTAATAAAATTAGAGACGGAAAAGATAAAGTTACAACACACACCACTGCAATACAGAGGATTAAAACCTTTTTGACCCTGGTTCCGCCAAAAAAAATAAATAAATAAATATAAATAAATAAATAAAACCTTTTTGATAACTTGATTTCAATAATTGAAGTGTCTAGAAGGAACAGATAAATTTCTAGACACATACTGCCTACCAAAACTAAACTAAGAAGATATTCAAAACTCTTATCCAAGCACAGTGCTGTATGCCTGTAATCCCAGCACTTGGAGGCTGAGACAGAAGAATTTCCTTGAGATTGAGGCCAGCCTGGACTACAAAGTAAACTCAAGGCCAGCCTGAACTGCATAGAAAGATCCTGTCTCAAAAAGACAAAAAAAAAAAAAAAAAAAACCTTAATAGATCAATAATAAGCAATAGTATTCAAATAGTAATAAAAAATTTCCCAAGTAAAAGAAGAAACACCAATCTCTTTCAAACTTTTCCAGGCAATGAAAAGGGAAGGAATGTTTCTAAATGCATTCCATGAAGCTAGCATTACTCTTATACTAAGATAGATAAGGACTTAACAAGAAACAAAACTAAAGACCAATATACTTGACGAATATAAATGCAAACATTCTCCATTACATACTAGTAAACAAAATTCTGTCAACATTAAAAATATAGTACATCATGACTATACAGGCTTCATCCCAGGGATGCAAGGATCATTCCAATTATGTAAATCAATCAATGTAATCAAGTACATAAATAAAATCAAGGATAAAAATCACAAAGCATCAGCCAAATAGCTCAGTGGATTAAAGCACCTGCAAGCAGACTCAGGGGCTAGGAGTTCAATCCCTGGGCCTGCAGGGCTGGCCCTGCCCCTGGGCATGCTGAGACAGCAGTTAAGACTGGACATGGTGGAACACGGCTGTAATCCCAGCTCTTGGGAGGTTGTAAACAGGTGGGAGGTTGTAAACAGGTGGGAGGTTGTAAACAGGTGGATCTAGTTGTAAACAAGTTGTAAGCAAGTCCAATCTAGCACTGAGACCCTGAACACCCTGTAGACCCTTCCTTAAAAATACAAAAATAATTTCACAAAATCATATCAATAGTTGAAAAGAAATCCTTCAACAAAATTCAGCATCTCATCATGATAAAAATCCTGAAGAGATAGAAGAATCTCTTGTGAGACTGGCGAGAGCCTGTATGACAGCTCACAGCCTACATCATACTGAATGTGGAAAAGCTAAAAGAAGCATTTCTTGTAAAGTCAGGAACGAGACAAGGACGTCCACTTTCACCATTCTTGTTCTAACTTTGTGGTCAAGTATAGCACCTTCTTTTTTTTTTTAATTTTTTATTCTTTTAGTCTAGGATCTCACTACATAATTTGGACTCATAGCGATCCTCCCATCTCAGCCTCCCCAGTGCAGGGAATACAGAGGTGCACCATCATGCCCTGTTTTGGTGGCCTGCATGGCATGCAGTACCAGAGATTGAACCCAGGACCTTGGACTTGCCAGACCGGTGCTTAGACAGCTGAGCTATCTCTCCAGCCCCTATTGTCATTAATGTTTATCTTTTTTCATTGTAAGTGCTGTCCATTCCTATCTTTATCTCTATTCCAAGTTGGTGTGCTTTTATGTTAATTCCTTACCAAAACCAAGCTTAGTACCTGGCCCAACAGTTGCACATGAGCATTTATCCCAGAGATGCAAAATTTTGTTCATATAAACACATGACATGAATGTTTACAGCAGCTTTATTTATAAAAGTCAAAACTAAAACTAGCCCAAATATGTTATTCATATCATAAATATTTTTATGGTTTATAAGCTCTGTTTGTAGTTTTAGAAGTAAATAATAAATGCATACAGGCCTTCGGTAAAGGAAGGAAAGAAGCGGTAGAACGCCGGCTGTGACCGCAGCGACAGTGGTGACCCAGTGAGCTGGACGTTTAGAGTTGTTTGGAGTCAACACTTTGATTCTACCCATGGGTTTGTCAACATCTGTTCCCAGTGTTGCCGTTCAGAACGCAAATGCTTCAGATCATCAGACAGCGTCACCACCTTCAAAATGCCCAATGCATGCAAGGAAAAGTCAAGGTTGTCCATTAAGTAAGAAACTATCTGGTCCACGTAGTGATAGCAAAACTTGCTCTGTGCCTGCCCACCAAGATCGAGCATACGAGTATATGGAGTGCCCCATTACTGGTGCCAGAGCGAATAAGGAGAACCTGGATCCTTCAAATCTGATGCCACCACCTAATCAAACACCAGCCCCAAATCAGCCATTTCCTTTGTCTACAGTTAGAGAAGAATCATCCATTCCAAGAGCAGATTCTGAGAAAAAATGGGTTTATCCTTCTGAACAGATGTTCTGGAATGCAATGTTAAGGAAAGGGTGGAAGTGGAAGGATGAGGATATTAGCCAGAAAGATATGTATAATATTATTAAGATTCACAATCAGAATAATGAGCAGGCCTGGAAGGAGATTTTGAAATGGGAA
>PVKA01024972.1:0-26404 GCA_004027165.1 Ctenomys sociabilis
TCTTCAGTTCCTTTTTTGCTGCAGCTCCTTTGGTTCCCCTATGTTGGTTCCCAGGGTCAGTCCTCCTGTGTCACGCAGGGCGTTCCCCAGCTGGGTGGCCGTGGGCTCTGGTTTGTTTTCTGGGCTCACAAAAGGATAGTTTATGATCTTATTCACTGAGTAGGCTGTACTGAGCTGGCCAGCTTGTGCTGGGTCCGGGTCTACAGGCCTTAACCCAGGAAGGCTGAGAAAGGTTCCGCTGGTGCAGTGGGCCTGGAGCCCTCACTCACAGGCCAGGCTGTGCTGGGTTTCGGTCTGTAGCATGGGACCTTGGATTGCTGAGAAATATCCCTCCAGTGTGGCAGGCTTGGAGTTCTCACTCCAGTCCGACCTGCACTGGGTCTGGGGCTGTGGGGTTGGACCAGTAATCACCTGGAAATATTTCTCTGGCACAGTGTGCCTGGAGCTGTCACCGGGCCACATGTGGTGACGGGCAGCTTAATCCCTGGGAAATGTATCTCATGCATGACGGGTCTGAGGTTCTACACTCACTGACCTTTGATGCCCCGAGAATCCGGGAAATTCCCACTCACTCAGTGGGCTTTAGGTCAGCGGATCCAGGGAGGTGTTGGTGAGTGGGTCCTGAGGTTTCAGGCCAGTCACTGGCTTGGAGGGGTTGGGGATAGGGATCTGCATAGCGTGCGTTTGGAGAAGTCAAAGCTTTCCCTCAGAGTGACCACACTCTCACTGATCTGGGAAGCCTGCTGAGTCCTGTAAATTCGCTCTCGCTGGGCGAGCTTGGCACGGGAACCAGGAGGCCGCTGGAGTCAGCCACTGTCTCAGGCTGGTCTCTGGCTGTGCGGGCGTGGGCGGGATGGAGGAGGATGGCTGAGTCGACCGCGCTGTCTCTGGCTGGTCTCCGGGGCTGGGCGGGGGCGGGCGGGATGGAGCAGGATGGCGGAGTCAGCCGCGCTGTCTCTCGATTTCTTTTACTTTAGCTAGGCCAACCACAGTTTGCAACTCACAAGCAATTGCAATGTACACTCTGATTAAATGTACAACAGATAATACGCAAGTTCTTAATCTTTGCTGCAGTAAAATTACCTGACTTTTGTCAGGCTCAATTCTCTTTTGACCCAGATGTATCAAAATCCATGTACCTACTTCACATGTACCAATAGTAGTAACTTAAATTCCTGAATTTTAAAAGTACATTTTGAAGGAAGACTTCATATTCAGGAACAGTGCTGACACAGGTAAGAAGGCAATTATGCGTGTTCTTTCTGACACCCTATTATCATCACATTTCTAATAGTTTTGATTTAAGAGAGCTGGTCAATGTGCCCCATTAAACCAAAACAATGGCACATGAGGTTCCCGGCTTATATTGAAAATTTTGTAGGTTTCCACATTTCTTAGTGAATTTGGCATAAGATGAGATTTTATGATGACTGATGGCCTCACTTTCTACTTGGCATGCTTGCCTCAGCCAGAAACACAACAGGAAAGCTACTTGAGACTTGCACTGGAGACTGAGCTAATTAAGATAAATGTCATACAGCCCCCTATTAGAACCTGGAATTGCTACCCCACAAAGTTTCCTTTATTTCTGAAAAAAATTATAACATAAGAGAAGCAATTCCTTTCACTATTGTGGAGGAAAAAGAAACTCATTAGTATTAGCTTGACCTGTTATTTCTACTGGCCCATTAGCAAACAAGTTAGATGATAAAATCCAGTTGGTAATTGATCTTAAAAAAAATCCACTGTGTCATGTGTTCAAAACCTCTTGGAGATGTAAGGTATGTGGTAAAGAGAGAAATTCCTTTCTTTCTCAGTTTCAAAATGTTTCCAGCTGTTTCTGAACCATCTTGGGAAGGATGAAAGTTAATAGGCAAGTTGCTGTCTCCAGACAGCAAGGCTTTTGAATGCTGGTAATAAAGGGTGATATAATCAACCCTTATCAAATTGTGTACTCTAACCTACCCCAAGAGTGAGGTGATATTTTAACAACTCCTCTTCATTTCCTCTGTATTCCTCTTGGCTACTATGAGAAATACATTTAAATGGAGGTGTTAATGCAGATAATGATAGTACATTTCTATTCCAAGACATTTTTTCAACTATTTGGATGAGACTTCCTTATAACAAAGAAAAACGGGTATTCATAGTTAATGCATTAGCCAATGGGAATGACAGCATTATAAAGCATTTTTTCCACTATCTTTTCTTGCTGTGTAAGAGTCAATTATTTAAAAGATTACTAGCTACCACTCTTATCTTGTCACCTAACACTCTTACATTACTCTATCCCTATCAATCAGAAAGCACAAATTTAACTTAGAATTTAACTCTAGATTTTACTACCCAAAGCCTTAAAATTCAGAGTGATGGAAGAATTAATTTGAAAAGTTTTACAGCCTTGTGTTCCTCACTCCTAGTTCCTTCCCTGTTATTTAAGCAGAGATTTGACATTTCTAATTAGGAAGTTTTACATCAAGGCAAGTGAAATTTACCCCCAGCTGGGAAAACATGGCTTAGTAAGAGTTTGACATCAGCCTTCATTGATCTGAAGATTATCTCCAGTTTGAGACTGAAGAGCCTCTGGGAAACAAGGGAGGAGGAAACAAATGTGGGAAAGTGTGTGAAAATGCATTCTTTGACTTCAGGGTTATGTGGATAAAGTCTGCCAAGCACAGACTTTGGAACAGAAATCGTTTCCTTCTTTCCCTGAATGCAGCCTTCTTCTTGCAGCATCCCTTGTCAATATTTCACAATCTAAGTTTACTCAAGGAAGAGCAAAGAACTTGTTCATTACAGCCATTGGGCATATTTAGCATTGTTTTAATCTCACTAACAAAATGGTTTCTTTATGATTTTTCATAGACTTTGTGAGGATGTGTGGGGATGCAACAAAATGTTCGTGTTAGGTGGGGAAACACTCAGGAATGTTAGTGCACTTTTCCTTACATAACTTTGTTTTATTTTATTTTGTTTTTACAAAATATCACAAACTCATTGGCTTATGGTCAAAAGAAATATTTCACTCACTTCTGGAGGCTGGGAATTCCAAGATCAACAGGCAAGCTGACTATGTCTGGTAATGACACACCCTATGTTTCCAAGATGGTATCTTGAAAGTTCTCTCTTGTAAAGGGATTGGATTATGTATCCTTACATATTGGAAGGGATGTAAAGTTAAAAGGGCTTAATTATTTCTCTATAGCATATTTTAAGGTTGCTAATCCTGCCCTATGACTTGATCATCTAATGACTCTACCTTTTAATACTACAATATTGTTAATTAAGTTTCAACAGATGGATTTTGAAGTTCTCTTTCAGGACCAATTCTGTTAGTAACACTACTAAAATAATCAAGATAGCTCCTCAAAATTGGGAGCTATCTATTAGTTCTCTTTATTTTATTTTCTTTCATTTCTTCCCTTGGTAACTTTGAAATACCAGGATTTCCCATGTAATCCTGTGGCTCAAAGACTTCATGTCATGACACTTACGGCCACACTGAGTTTCTGTGGCTTAGCTTACCTTCCAGAATGACTCATGGCTGGGAATGGTTTCTCTTTAACAGAATATGTGCTTTACTGAAGAGAAAAATCTGACCTTCAAATTCTCTGCTCTATGTGATCAGCGGAACTCTCATGGAGAGCCATGTCTCACTGTAGACATGTCTTGAGAACGCTTTAGTTTTCCATGAATCCCACCTCTTTCTTCATAACTTTGCTATCACTGTAGATGGTAATATAAGCAACTATTAAATTACTAGAAGTTTTTAGGTTTATGAACTTTTTGCTAAAATTTTTTATTAATTAGGTACAAGTTCTCTCTACACAGTTGAGACTCACACCATTCCTCCTGTCTCAGCCTCCCCAGCGCTGGAATTACAGGGGTGCACCAGCACACCCAGTTTTGTTGGTAGGCTCTGGGAGAGGCCTGCACTGCATGTGGTACTAGGATCAAATCCAGGTCCTTACACTTTCCAGGCAGGCACTTAGACCACTGAGATATCTCCCCAGCCAAGACCAATGAACTATCTTATCTTAGAACTGTCCAAAGGAATCTTGTCAGGGACATTACCCAAGGCTTCACTTGACTTCTTTTTTATTTTTTTTAAAGAATACAAAATAGTAACAAAAAAGATGTTAAATTATACTAAATTTTGTAAAGCAAAGTAATAGGAATTTAACAATGGTTGCTGTACTGCATGATGTTATCTTCAAATTAGTTGCTTAATTTTCCAAGTATGAACTTGCAAAATTTATTTAGAAAGCAACAGAACAGAACAACAAAAACAAAGTTATAAGAAATTAAAAAGAAGACAATAAGAATAAGAAAAAAATAAGTATCAAGTAGTCTTTTCAATAGACTAGAAGAAATCAACAGTACAATTATCTAAACTATCCTGCAGATATACATAAATATATCATTTTCCCTTCTTTCTTTTGTCTTTTCACTTGGTTTGAAAGAGACTTTGACAGCAATTTAAATTACACTTGAGACAACTAGAACTCTCTTTTCTTCTGACGAATCCTTACATGTTCTTAGGAATTATTGTATTACTTTTGTTAGTTCTTTATAGAGATGTATTTTAATTTTTCATTACAAATATTACAATATTACCTTAATAAAATTTGGGAGTCTTCTATACACGTATTTAATATTCTAAAATTCTAAGAAAATGCATAAAATTGATGATAATATTGCCTTGGCTCAAACTAATAAGCAGTAGGAGAAAGCCTTCCTTTGTAGGGTGTCTTAAAATCAAATTTTCAGAAATAATGTTCTTGCCTTTGAGTTATATTTTAAAAATAGCTAGGTAGTGAGGAGTTTATATGGAAGACATTAGGACCAAGAAAATGAGCTTAGAGGTTATTCATGGGTATTTGAGGCCTAAGAAATTCCTTGATTCCCTTTAAATAAGTAATTGCTTGGATATCGTATAATAGGATCATCTTGAACCTACAGAAAAATAAAACAGCTGAGGATGAGCCAGGAGAAAGAAGTGGTAGAAATAGATTGGGTAAATCAGGGCAGGAACTAGGTTTCTTTTTTGTAAGACTCAGTGTATGGTTAGTATTATTCCTGCAGATTATAGGTCAGCATTAGGAGAAAAAGTCACTATTGGAATAGGCATGATGAGTGAACACTTGTACAAGTCTTGAAGAGGAAGCCAGCTAAACAAGATCAAGGTAATAGATCCATCAAAGAACTAAATACAATAACAGTGTCATAGCCTGGAAAATTTGGTGTTAATGATCAAGAGTTAGAACAGAAGAAAGCAAATAATAAAATGTTAGCCAGCCAGTTATCCATTTGTTTAGAAGCATCTGAATAAATGAGTCAGATATAAGAAGATCCACTTCAAAACATCAGCACCATGTGACAGAGAACTGAGACAGTCTAAGAGCATTCATATAAAAGGAAAATCCTGTGTTCTGTATGCTGAAGTGGAAATACATGAAAGCTGTTGACTGGAGTAGGGTTCAAAAGCTGGAAAGACAAACAGTTATTGGGAGAGTTGGATTTTTTTTTTTTTTTTTGCTTCCTTTCTTAAAGTGTTTCTATTAGAGGCAGAGCAAGATGGTAGCTAAGATCTTCTGTTGAGCAAGTCCTGTAGATAGGCCAATAACAACAGATATTAATGTATCAAAGTACCACCACAAGAGGCAAGAAAATTAGATACAAGACTATAGTGCCTGTTTTTGGTTTCGAAAATAAAGACTCATTGAAGAAGATAGGAAGGAAGGAGTTTCCCATGTCACTCACATCTCACAAGCATAAGAAGGCCAACTTGGAGAGATGCATCTACTGCTGTGAGGAAAAGAGATAAAATTAACACCAGGACTTAGGCCCACTACATTGAGATCCAGTGATGGGAAAAGGAAAATGAATCATGCCACCAGATAGACTGTCTGAGACTTTAGGCTGAGTAGAAAGAGACATAGTACTTCTAGGAACATGACAGGCATCAGGACTTTACCTTCTAGGAAGCAGATCAAGAACTAATACAAAGATTTGTCTCAAAGCAGAGCTATTCTTGCCATTGTGAGACCCTATAGCCAGTAGAGACTTAAGGCCTTATAAGACAATGCAAAGCAGAGGGACAGAGCTCAAAGACTAGCTCTGGCACAAGGCATATACCAGGACCTGAGGGAGAGATGCGATTTTCTGCAGCATCAGTTCCTGCCGTGGTGTGGATCTAGGGTACACATGCCCTTCTCCTAAGACTAGGCAGGTACCTGTGGCTTTGAGACTCAAGTTTAAACAAGCTGAGAATTAGCTTTTTTTAGGCAAGGGATTATCTCATACATCTCGCAACTCCTGGCAGCACAGTTATGCCAGGCCAGTGCTTGCAGATGGAGTTTTTGAACTTCCCAGGCACCAGTTAGTGACCCACACACCATTGAGTAGAACTTGTATTTGAATCCACATCATCACCAATTGCAGCAAGGGTCTTGGTGTGTACCCAATACTGTTTAGTATGGGGTTGTGAGATTCATGTAGAACCCAGATTACTATAAACCCAGAAACCAATGATATGTCTTTGCTAATTCTATCCCAAACTTAAGGGCAGTGCACTGTCCAATCCATTTGTAGGGATAGGATACACAGAAAATCATAAGAATTTGCAATCGAACTCACCATTGGGATGATGAAACCTAGACTGTGCAAGTCCCAACAGGTTATATTTCCAGGACTGCCTGTAAGCTCTAGGGCCAGGGAAGAAAATTAGGTACAAGACTATCCAATAGAAGCCCATATACTGGGCTTCTATTCCACCTAGCATCACCTTATCTTGTTGCAGCAGTCTTCAGCCACCAGTCCATCTTAGCAATAGGCATCCAATAGTCTTTGTGGCCTTTGGGCTCAGGGTGTGCTTCAGCTTTGTGATTTAAGTTGTCACAAATATGAAACAAGAGACTGTAGGTGGTCCACCATGTTGAGTATATCCAGAACTACAAAGAATCCTGCAGTGTCTAACAGCAGTCAGTAACTGTGACAGGACTTGTGGGTCTACCCTGGATCTGGGAAGGGTCTTGTTGGGATAGAATAACCTCTCTACTTCTGGTATTTGTTTGTTTTTCTGAACAGTACTGTATCAGAATATTTAAACAAAGCAATCAATAGAATATTTGGAGAAAACCTGGCTTTAATTGTTTCTACTATGGAAAACACAATAACACAACACCAGCAGACTACTAGCAAATCAAACTGGGTGTCATATAGTGCTAAAATGGAGAGTGACTATGAGCTTGGAGAAAATAAGCAGCTTGTAAAATTTCTGAAAATACAGGCACAAAAACAGAGTAGGAAGATGTGAATAAATATCTAATCCTTCAATAACTAGAAACTATCACATTCGAATATGCCTGTAGAACTTTCAGGAAACCATGATATTTCATAGAACTCATAGTGAGGTGCCAGAAATTCCTCAGGCAGTAACTGGTATGGGAGAAATCTCAGACAATTCAAAAACAGTTGTTTTAATGAAATTCAATGACCTTGACGACAAGGTCATTGTCGTCAATACTCTAACAGAGAAATTGAAAAAAGTACAGATTTAAGCATATATATTTTTAAACAAATAGAAATGTTTGAGCTCAAAAATATACTCGGAAATTAAATAAAATGTGAAGAGTGACTAAGTATGAAGATAGCCTCCGGGAAAATACACAGCTAATGGAGAAAAAGGAATAAAGAGGGATAAAGAAAGGGAGTGTAAAGGTTATGCATTGCAAACATGCACAAGAAAAAGGGAAAGTTATCAAGAAATGGATGCAGGGAGAGAGAGAGAGAATGGGGATAAAAATTAAGATGCTAAGTGTACATGAAGCAATTTACAACAAGTAATGCAAACATTATGTACAATAAATGTGTGGTAATCAGTTTAACAATATCTTAAAACTATCTCATTGATATTTGTACTTCAATAAAACAAAAATTAAAAAATATATACATATACATATGAAAAAAAAAACAAAAACAAAATGAATGAAATTTCATAAATTTCCTTCTTCAGCCTTAAAGGCTCTTCAAAGCATATGGAAGATGAATCATTCTCAGTGTACACACACACACACACACACACACACACACACAAACACATACACCCTTGTAAACATTTCAAAGTTATAAATCTTTGATCTTGATGCAATAAACCATAATGTAATGGTATGTTAAAAAATAAATAAATAAATAAATAAATAAATAAATGTGTGCTAATAAAAAATAAAGAATACTTGTAGAAAACTTCCTAGCCCTACAGAAAGATGCAGTTGTCTAGGTACACAAAAGCCAAAAGTCACTAGTGATATTTGACTCAAGCAGTTCTACCTTGAGTAGAACTTTCAAGGCAAAATATAAAGAGAAGATTCTTAAGTGTGCAAGAAATAAATAGCGATGAACAACACATAGGTCTGTTCCATTTTACCAGATCCAAGAAATTTTAAAAACCGTAGAGAGAGACATGAGATTTTCTCAGTGCTAAAGGAAACACACTGTCCACCAAGAATATTCTATCCGTAAAATTTACCCTTGAAAAATTAAGAAGGGATAAAAGACTTCCAAATACAAGTTGAAATACTATCTCCTCCAGATTCATTTTATAAGAAATGTTATGGGAAATTCTTCAAGCTGAGATACTGAGTAAGTAGAAAACATAAATCATGGAGGCATATAAAGCTTATGGGCGAGAGCAATTATACACTTTTAGAATGCTTGAATGTTAAAAGCAGAGTGTGTAAAACATTCATATCTTTAACATGAAGAAAAATTAAACAAAATAATAAGTACTTTAATTTGTTAAAGTATTGGCAATATAGAAAGATGTAAAATGGGATATTAAAAACTCTATAAGGAAAAACAGAATTCAACTCAGTAATTTTCTCACAAGTACATTTCTCCTGTTCTTTTGTTTGTTACATTTTATAATTATTTTTATTATACTAAGTCATTGTCACCTTAAAATAGCTTGTTATAATCCAAATATATGTTCTACACCACAAGATCACAATAAAGCAATAATATTCAATAGTCCAATCAAAAGCAATAAACAAAGTACACTACCAAAGTAGGTTACTTAATCATCGGAGAAAATTATTAGATAGGGAGAAGATAACTACAACTAGAAAACAAGTTAAATAATAACTGTACGAGGATCTTATCTAGCAAAGTTTACCTTAAATGCAAGTGGTAAATAGAGCTTCTCTAACAACAAAGGAACACCCATCTCTGAAAAAATAAAAAAGGAGACATAAATGATCATTTTGTAGTAAAAAAATATATGTACATATATACAAAATAATTGGGATAGATATACAGCTACCTTCTATGAGTTCAATGAGAACTAATATTCGTTTGTACTAATATTGCCTAGATAAGACATCATGTCTGCATCTTATCCTCTGAATAACTGCTACAAAGACCACAATATGCTATGTATTAATTATTGTAACTGCCTTACTAACCTCTTTTGAAACTATTTTATTGCTATTTTGTCTCATTAAAATGAAAAATATAAAAGATAGTGATTGAGTAGACTAAAAGATGCAAGCATATGTTGTTTACAACGTAAAGTCTTCTTATATCAGAGGAAACACATTTACTGAAAATGAAGGGATGGTATGAATCATTACATGAAAATGGAAGTCAAAAGAAAGCAAGTGTAGCTATGCTAATATCAGATAAAATACTTTGTAAGTAAATTTCAGTAAAGTGAAATGAGGAAAATCACTACATAGTGACAACGTTTCCCTTTAAATAATAAAGACATAATTATAAACATAAAAACTAGAATACTGGAATATATAAACAAATATTACTAGGCTTAAGTGGAGAGATGAAATTCATCACAATAATGGCTTGGGACTTAACACACTATTTTCAGTAATTGCCCTATAGTACAGACAGCAAAATGTTAGTTGAGTTAAATTGAAATCTAGAACCAATGGAGCTAAAAGATATATAACATTTTCCCCATTTGCTATAGAGTATAAATTTTTCATTAACACATGAGTCATTCTTCAGGATGGATGGTATATTGAACAGAAAAGCAAGATATACAAATTTTAGAAGAATGAAATCATATTGAATATCTGTTCTGACTGCAATACAACAAATATAAAGAGTATTAACAAGAAAAGCATTGGCAATCATATAAATTAATGGAAAGAGAAATCCAGGGCAAAACATCAGTGGCTGAGAGTTGTGAAAGTACCACATGCTGGTTGTGCACTATGTGCTTGAGGAAGCTCTCTCTTGTGCAACAATTGCATGCATTTACTGAGGAACTCCTAGCCACTGACCTCTGTTTTACCCAGAGAAACAAAGGCTATGACCCTGCTTGGCTTAGATTGCATCAATAAATGAAACAGTTTTAGAAACCAGCTTACTCCTAAGTATGACTTCACTTGAGGAAACCCCCAGATGACTCCTTCAAGTACTTCCCCAGCATGCTCTGCTATCAAGGCAGGTTTTGCCTGCATTCACTGTACTATAAACTTTTACCTCCAGTCACTTCAATCCCTACATCCTCATTTTCCAAGCAACGGTTCTGCTCTGAGCAACTTTTGCCCCACTTCCTCATTCTTCACTGGAGTAAAGGTCAAGGACTTGGTGAAAAATGGAGTGCAGGGATCCCATGGTGGGAAGGCTGAGATCCCTCAGGGATACTCCTCCGCAGATATTATGCAGCTTACTTTCAAACATAGACAATGAAGGATGAAATAAGGATAGACATTTGAACATTTTTAAACAAATAAAAATGGAGACAATACACCAAACCCAGAGGAGATAGGGGACAAAAACGGAACTGGGGATTGAACTCAGGCCCTTGAACTTGCCAGGGAAGCACTTATTCTACTGAGCTATCTCCCTGGTCCAACAAAGAAGTTCTAGTATAAAAGTTAATAGTAATCAATGCTCACATGCAAAATGCAGACAACTAAAGAAACTGAAACAAAGCTAAGAAAATCAACCACAGAGTAGTAATGGGGACAAGTAAAGATCAGAGCAGAATTGTTTTAAAGACTAATTGAACAATATATAGGATCAGTTAAACAAATATCTAGTTATTCAAAAAGATAAACAAAATTGATAAAATGTTATTTAGATTAAGAAAAAGAAAGAACACTCAAAGATGAGAAAAACACTACAAGTGACATCACACAAACACAAAAGATCATTTAAAATGATGAAGAACAATTAAATATTAACAAATTTTATAACCTATGAAAAATGAACAAATTGTTGGACACATACACCTTACCAGGAACAAATCATGAGGAAATACATACCTAAATTGATTAGCAGCAGTGATCAAGATTGAACAATTAATAGAAAGTTAAGAGTTCTTCAAAACCATGTTGGAGTCAATAAATTCCTGATGCCCAAACCAGATAAATATGCAACAAAACAAAATTCATAGGCCTATATTTTTGATGAACATAGACTCAAAATCCTCAACAAAATATGAGAAAAGCAAATTAAATAACACATCAAAAAGATGATTTACTATGACCAAGTGGGATTCATGGTAGGGAGCCATAGCAATTCAGCATGGTACTGACATATAAACAGATTCATAGAACAATGGAAAAGAACACAGAACTTAGATATCTATTGTTTTGGTGGGACCAGGGATTGAACTCAGACCCTTGCTCTTGCCAAGGAAGCACTTATTCCACTGAGCCATCTCCCAAGACCTGATATCTTTATTTTTGACAAAGGTTCTGAGAACGTGCTTTGGAGAAAGAACAGTCTTAAATGATGCTGCAAAACTTGGTTATCAGCATACAGAGTGATATAGTTAGAACTGGATTAAGAACTTATGTGAAAGACCTGACAGTAAACCTAGTAAGAGAAAACACATGGAAATATGTCAGGCAGTTTGAAAAGAGCAGGGTACTTTTTGGAAGACCTCAAGAGCACAGAAAACAAAATGTAAAATGGACATTAAATTATAAAAAAAAACTAAAAATTTTTAGAACAATAAACATAACATTCAGTAGATTGCAGAGACAGCCTATGGATAGGAAGAAAATATTTACAATGTATAAATATGAAAAGTTGATATCTAGTATATCTGAAAACTCATTAAGAAAAAAATTCCAATACTGTAACTTAAAAATAGGCAAAAAATTCGTACAGACATTTCTATAAAAAGACAAATGACTAAAAGATCCATGGAAAATACTCATCAAATATCATTATAGAAATGCAAATCAAAATGTTATATAACCTCATACAAATATAAATGGCTTTTATCACAAAGATTAAAGTTAAACTTGGTTTGGTGACATGTGCCTATAGCCTGAGCTCCCTGGGAGCCTGAAGCAGCAGGCTGACAAGTGTGATTCCAAACTGGACAACTTTGTATTTTATAGAAACCTTGTCTTAGAACAAAATATAAAGAAAACTAGGGTTGTAGCTCAGTGCAAGGACAAGATGTTTAATATTTAGTACTACAGGGGCCTGTAGGTTAGCTCAGTGGACTAAAGCACCTGCTTAAGCAAGCATAGGCAAGGCACAGGGACCATGGCTTGATCCCTGGCACCACATGACATGCCAGCTCCATTCCAGGGAGGGCTGAGCTGGCCAGAGTCTGGGTGTAGTGGTGTATGCTTGTAATGCCAGCCCTGGGAGGCTGAAAACATGAGAATCACTATGAGTCCGAGCTGCATAGTGAAACCATGTAACAACCAAATACATTAAAAAAAAGTTTACTACAAAATTAAATGCAAATATAAAGAAAAAATAATTAATTTAAAAAGTGTTGGCCCAGACGTAGAGAACAGGAACTAAGACACTATTCAGAATGTAAATTATTATAACCATTGTGAAAAACAATATGGCGATTTGTCAAAAAATTAAAAATAGAACTACTATTGATCCAACAGTCTGATACATGACTGGGTATATAACAAGAGGAAATGAAATCAGTATGCTGAGGACCCATCTGCAATGGCACGTTCCCTCCAATGCTAGTCTCTATAACTCAAAATGAAAATAAGAGAAGTCTCCATCTTCTGAAGAATAAAGAAAATGTTCTACATATACGCAATAGAATGCTATTGAGCCATCAAAAAGGGATGCAACAATATATGGAACATTTACGCTCCTATCATTTGCAACAATATATGGAACATTTACTCTCCTATATACACAACTTTTATTTTCTTGTATATCAGAGATTGTTAGTATTTCAGTCAGTGCTTAATGGTAGTTAATGCACAAAAATGAATAATTATGAAAAATATGTAAAAATTATTAAGACTATGTTGACCTATAGGGAAACAGGTTGAACTAAACCTTTTGTGCTAAATGAAATATGCCAGCCACAGAAAGGCAAGTGTGTACTCCTATGTGAAAACTAAAATATTTGGTCTCTTAGAAGTTGAAAGAGGGAAAGGACACATGGACAAAGGCTGATTTACTTGTACTAAATCACAATTAGATAGGACCAACAAGTATTGGTTCAGACCTGTACAGTACTCTGACTACAAATAACAATTAGAGGATATTATTTCAAAAAGCTGGGTGATTTTTTATTGCTCATACTATAAAAAATAATAAATATTTAAGTATAGATAAGATTAACCTCATTATATATTATCAAATAATTAATGGGGTACCATGTGGTAATATGTACATCAAAACACCACATGGCATTCATTAATATATGCAATTTAATGATTTTATGTATTCATTAAATTTAGTTAATTAGTTTATTTGTTTACTGTCATTTTGAGACAGGATTTCACTATGCAGTTCAGGCTGGCCTTAAACTCACTTTGTAGTTCCAGCTGGCCTCGATCTCATAACAATCCTCCACCCTCAGCCTCCTAAACTGGGATTATAGGCAAGTGCTATGATACCTGGCCTAAACAAAATCTATTTTTATTTAGTTACAAGTTATTTTGCTTATAAATAACTATGCCCACAAAAGCAAAGACCCTATCTGTTCAGTATTCCCACTGTCTACATCAGTGCTAGAACAATATCCATCAAATGCTTTCATACCCATATTTGTAAGGGGCGTATAGGTATCTTATAGCCTGAATTTGGCAAAAGTTCAAGAGTAGTGTATTGTGTTCTGGTAATATAATAGGTGTCTCAGTTACTTTTCTCATTGCTGGAACAAACACCCCACATGCAAAATGAAGGAAGGAAAAGTTTATTTAGCTCACAATTACTGGAGGTTTCAGTCCATAATCAGCAGGCTCCAAGGCAGAGCAACATATGGCAGAGAGAAACTTCTCATGGAGGCGGCTAAAGAGCAGAGAACAAAATGAATGAGTAGGAGCAACAATGGCAACAGAGAGCAAGTATCCCTTAAGTTGCATTCACACTATACACACCAGGCAATAATCTCAGAACTACTCCCATTTATAATGGCAAGGATCATGAGTTAATCAGAAACTCTAGAAATCCCTGCCCTATGACTGCATGAGGCTTTGGAGGAACAAGTAGACACAGAGCGTAACAATAGGAGGCACTGGAAAATCATGTCACATTTTCTAACTTGTAAATTAGGAAGATGAGTAGCACATATTTTATCTCTGTAGAGAAAGGACCTTTTATTCTGCAAGTATAGGGTTTTACTATCTCTAAATATTTGAAGATACCAGAGAAGGTGCTATGGCAATTCTAAGTAGAGCTAAAATATGATGCAAATTATGTAAGTTTGGCTTGCTCATAGGCAGTTCGTGAGTGCAACTATACTATGAAATATAGCAAACTGAACTTAAGAATGAAATGATAAAAATGACAGAAAGGAGAAAAGATAGGGAAAAAAGAAGAAGGAAAACATGCAAGAATATATACAGGATGGTTGAGATGATTGTACTCAGAATTTCCATCAGTTTATTAAAAATAGAAGTTAATATGTAGAGTTTTCACCTTGAGTGACTCTGTATGATGATATCTGCAATCTAAACAACTACACTGAGGACCACAATGTGTAACACAAAAACCATGCTAGTGTAACTCTCATATTGGTCTTCTAAATGTGCACTGTTTTAATGCCTTATCTATTATTATTATACTCTAAAATAAATTTTTACTAGACAGATTGATGGGATAAAAAGACAACCAATACTTTAGCGCTAGACCTTGTAGGTCAGTGAGGACTCAGGAAATAGGAGAACTTCTGCTGTGACATCCTGTAACTAAGTGGTGTCCCAGATTTTCTGATCAAGGAGATTATGGGGCTCCAAAGGAATGTGATCGATGATGCATAGTGTGCCTAAAGGAGAGTCACCTAGAGAGAAAAAGTTCTCTCAGGCTTTCACAGACAGCAAATTGGTCAAGCAATGGCAATGACTCATCCATATGGCTGACATTGACAGAAGATCTACAAGTCTCTATACACAGTTCCAGAGTAAATCCTGAAGGGATTTGACTGACCTTATCACATAGCAAAAGTTGCATTTGTAGTTATATAGGTCTTGCTTTCACTTGGTCTTAAGCATGCAGCAGAAAAGTGTATCCATGAGGTATAAAAAGCAAAGCTATACTAACCTGCTGAGCTGTAAAAGGCTCAAGTCAACAACTTCTGACAATTGCAGGATGCGCTGACAACTCAGTGCTATTATGGACTACTGGACTGTATTGAGTTATTTTATTAAATTCAAGTAGCTGCAACATTTAGACTGACATCAAGTATGAAAAAACCCTTTAAGGATTTCTCCAAATACAGCTTCTCTAACAGCAGTGGAACACCCATCTCTAAAAAAACAAAACAAAAAAGGAGGATATAAATAAATGACCATTTTGTTGTAACAATAAATATGTAAATACAAGATAGGATAGATTTACATCTACTTTCTCTTCCTTCAATGAGAAGACAGATTTGTAGTAATATTGGTAAGACCAGATTTCATGTCTATATCTTGTCCTCTGAATGACTGCTACAAAGACAACAATATGGGGTGTATTAATGATTGTAACTGTCCTACTAACCTGTTTTGAAACACTGTTATTTTATTTTTTCTCATTAAAGTGAATAAAACATTTAAAAATAAAATAAAATTTTATTTTTTCATCTGTTTAGTACAGTGTCTACACAGTCTCACTATAGAGATTGGACTCGTAGGGATTCTCCTGTTTTCTGCCTTCCAAGTGCTGGGATTACAGGTGCATACCACCAGGCCCAGTCCCAGGTGTGGGACCAGCATGGCAGGCCAGGAATAGAAACCTGGCCCCTGAATCTGACTAAGAAGGTGCTTTAATCCACTACTTTATCTGTCCAGATCTAAAATAATTTTTTAAAATTAATTTAGAAAAAAATATAAGTCTTCTTGAAATTGAGTGCAACTATTCAACTATTAGTCCAGCCTTGCATAACTATATCTCTTAATCTGATCAACAGATTTGATGATAAATATAGATAATATAACAACCATGGCTAATCAGCTGTTCTTGTTTTGAAAATCGGCAACATATATATTGTCTGTTACCCTCTTTTTGCCTTTGTTTCTGGTATTTGTTTTTGCTTTTGTTTGTACTCTTCAAAAAATAAAATTTAAAAAAAGACATAAATAAACATGGTTATGGTTCTTTTTTTGTATTTTAGGGAAGGGTCTACATGGTGTTCAGGGTCTCACTACTAGACTGACTTGTAGGGATATGCCTGTTAAAAGAGATGAGATTACAGGCACACATCACTGTGCCTGTCTCAGTTGTTTTCTCAGAGAGCCCCGGGGGCAGGGCTGGCTTGGCATTTCTGGTAATCGACCACTGGCCCCTGTGGTTATGGTACTTAATCAAAAACACAAACAGATACTTTATGATGATGACTATGTCTTAAGCATTTACTTTAGTGGTAAGCTGCATAGGTCATGACTTTAAATGACAAAGGGGTGGGATGTAACAGGGGTCTGTGCTATCAGCCTGAATTATGCACGTGCTTCCTCACTGGGTTGGCATGCATGCTTGAGGCATCTCACTCTTTCTTCTGCTGATGTAAAGATAATGCAAGCTGAGAAAGAGAATAGAAAAACTGTGCAGTGAACTTAATTTTTCTGGAGAGTTTAACCTTCTCTTTCTGTTCCATTTGCCTTTTGAACTGTCGTGCTCTTTAGTATTCAACCCCTTGCTATTTTCTACTTGACACTCTTAATTAACTAGAAAATAATTTTGTTACATTAAAGTCACAGCAGTCTTGTTACAGTGATTTTGATGCCAGGTGTTTTTGTTTGTTTGTTTTTTAGTTCAAATCTGGGTTTACTGAACATCTACTTCATAAAAGGTATTAACTATGTTGGATGTGGCAGACATATAAGTTAAGGTCTCATGAACTGGTTGTGAAGAAATTAGCAACTTATTTAAATGGAAGAAATGAAAGACAAGTTCTAGAACAACTCAACAAGGAAAAACTTTAAAACATTTCATAGGGGCAGGGGAGATGGCTCAGTGGAGTAAGCATTTCCCTGGCAAGTGCAAGGGCTTGAGTTCAATCACCTGTTCTGCCAAAAAAAATTATAACTAAAATCCGAAGAATATATTGTAGGAATGCATGTATTGAGTTAATTATTAGAACAATGCTTAGAATTGGGTTATTTTTTTAAATGAGAACTATAAGTTTATTAGCCTGAAAGCATGAACATTACAGGACACTCTGGGAATAATGACTGGCAAAGCAGATGTATACTAAAAACAAAGTTCAGGACATGCATGAAGTACAGTAAAATTGTTATGTAGTTAGAATATATAGTATGTGAAATGTGATATAGAAGATAATCTTAGGAAAGTTTTATCATTAGAAACAACATAGTATAATTTAATTTTTAAAAAGTTATTTTTATTAACATACATTTGTAATTAATCATGTATACATTCTTCGGAGCTGTTACATACACACAGCACATTTACATTTTTTCACCCCTGCAGTTGGTTGATTGACTGTGACAGTTTGAGAAATTTAGAAGCTAAGTCAGCTCAGCTGTTCCACACCCAAGGCTGTGGAGGACCTGCCTTAGGATAGCTTATCACATAGATGGCACAAAAGGGAGCTAAGGAAGGAGAGATGGGTTTCTGCTCTTTACAGGTGCTCCAGTCTTGCCCTTTGATTTGGATGTTGTCTCCTGGCTTCTAGTGTACACTCTTTGGCTTCTGCCTTGGATCATTTGGACTTCTGGTACAGACCCATTGGCCTTCTGACAACAGACTTTCATGGAACACGGCAGTGAGCTTGAGAACTTGGACTGATTCCTTCAGTCCCTAGCATGCAGACACCCTCCGCATACTTCTTCATCTGATTCTGTGGCTGACCATTGTAAGTCAATTTCTTTTTGTTTTTCCTTAATTTCTTTTGCAGTTTTTGTTTTTAATTTAGGGTAGGGTCTACAGAGTGTTCAGGTTCTCACTGTGTAGATTGACTCATCGTCCTGTTTACAGCTTCCCAAGAGCTAAGAATATAGGCATGCACCACCACACCCAATCTCAATTGCAGCACATCCTGGGTATGGGGCTACCACAGCAGGCCTGGGAATCAATCTCCCATCCCTGTCCCTGCCTAAGCAGGCGCTTCAATCCCCTGAGCTATTTGGCTGGCCCTTGTAATTTCCTATACATTTGTACAACTTGTGGTGTATCTGTACCTCTAGTGAAACCCTGACTGATACAACACCTTTTTCCTATCTGATTTCTGTATCGCTCTCTTCCCTACTGTTGAATATTTTCCACTTGAGAAAAATCTTCCTCCCTGATTCCTATTATTTTTACATTGTTTTACTCTTTATTTATATCTTGGATTTCTCAAACAAGAGAAACATGTGATATTGAGTTGTATGTGTCTGACTAATTTCACTTAACATTATGCTATCAAACTGCATCCACTTTCTGACAAACGACTTACATTTATTTTGCTTTGTGGTGAGGTAGTACTCTATTGTATATAAACACCATATTTTGTTTATCCATCATTGGGAGTACATAGGAGTACAACCAGTGTGGAAATAAGCATAGAGTTTCCTAAAAAATACTAAAACTACATTTTATTCTTTACAGAACAAGTATTCATAATAGAATTGCTTTCTGGATAGCTAATATGACTGTACTACTAATTTATATCAGGTTTTAGAAGGTAGATTTTACTTCTTAAAATTTTTACTTACACCAATTTTACATACTAAATCTGAGAAACGACATTAAAGACAGCAATATGCAATATACCAACCACTATTGAATGTCTTTCATCTTGTTTTGCTTTTTTCTGTTTTTATAAAATGTGTATCATTTCTCAGGTTTGGGAGAGGGCTTGGCAGTATAAACACCTGCCCAGCAAGCATAAGGACCTGGGTTCAATACCCAGAACCACATGCTTTGCCATCCTTATTACAATTTTAGTTTACTTTTTTCGTGGCTGGCTCAGCTTTCTCTGGGGGTGGAACTGGTACAGCATATGATGCTGGGGATTGAAGGTACAGTCCCTAAGCTTGCCTAATCAGGAGCTTTAGTCCACTGAGCGCTATCTTGCCAGCCGTAGTTTACTTTAAAATTTAATAAATAACTGCCTTGTAGAATGAAATCAGTGGTATCTATCAATTTCTTAACAGAATATATTATAGAAGTTCATTTTTGTGAGGTTTTCACTAATATACCAAACCATATGTTGTGTTCCAAGATGTTACTTGTTGGGGCATATATTTCCCCAGATAGTCATCATACTCTTTCACAAATTCCAGGGATTGAACTCAGGGCCTTCTGCTTGCCAGGATAGAACTTATTCTACTGAGCCATCTCCCCAACTCAAAGGAAAGTGATTGATGATATAGACTGTACCTAAGAAGAGCCACATGGAGCAAAAACATTCTCTCAGGTTTTCACAGACAGAAAATTGGTCAAGCAATGACCATGACTCATCTACATGGCTGACACAGACAAAGGATCTACAAAGTGTGGAATAGGATTATAGGACAAATCCTGAGGGGACTTGATTGACCTTATCAGATGCAAAAGTTACATTTCTTGTTATATAGGTCTTGCTTTATCTTGGGGTTAACCATCCAGCAGAAAAGTACAAGAATGAGGTACGTAAAGTAAAGCCTATTAATATGCTGAGCTGTAAAAGGCTCAAATAAACAACTTCTGACATTGTGAGTCCTGCGGATAACTCACTGCTGTTATGGACTACTGCACTATAATGGATTATTTTGCTGAATTTATGCATCTACAATATTTATATGAGAATGGAATACCTTTCTCTGACAAAACTAAAGAACAAAGGAATGACCATTATATCTCTATATTCAAAATAGGATAGATATACAGCTACTTTGTCTTGATTTATTGAATAGAAAGATTTGTTCTAAGGTGTTGTGGACAGCATATCATGCTTGCCTCTTGCTCAATGAATAACCAACATGACAACAATGTGCAATGTATTAATTATTGAAACTGTCCTACCAATCGGTTTTGAAACTGTCTCATTGCTATTTGCTTCTCAATAAAATTATTATTATTTCTTTGGTGCAACTGGGGATTGAAGTCCGGCCCTTGCACCTGTCATTTATTCCACTGAGCCATCTTCCTGGCCCTCAACAAAATTATTAATAAACATTGCCAAAATTATAAATATCTGATAAATAAAAGTATGCAACGTTTGACATAAAAAAATTCAAAATCTCATGGTTCAGGGTGTGGGTGGTGTGAAACATCCTGAAACTATAGAGCTTTACTGAAGTCCCTGAAATTTGCATTACAGATGCAAGAGAAGGCAGATACTGTGGTTGTTATGAAATGAAGGCAGGGAAACTTAGTTCTTTATAAGATCAGGCAGTACAGTTGGTTGCAGGATTAGTTCATGTACTACAGGCTAAGTATTAGACCTATGTTTCGTTTTGTTTGTGTAGCAAGGATGATGATTAATTTGGTTCAGTATAACATGCATATAATTCTAAAGAAATAAAATTGTAAAGAAAATGGAATAAAAGTGTTTCAGTCACTCTCTGCTTTTAAGTGCTTCCATAATCTATCTCTTCTCTCATTTCCCAAACATAATCTTGCTTCTGTATTGATGAGTTCATTGTCTTTTCCATTCACACACTTCACATGTTTACTGCCACAGAGTTTTGCTCTTGTAATCTATTTGTACTGACAGCACTCCATCTTTTTCTTAGTTCATTCTAAGTTCTCCATTAAGAATCAAGTCTTGTGTAACCTTCTGTAGACAGGAACTTGCCTTCTTCACCCTACCCTTCAGACTGAATTGGGTTCTCAAAGCACATTTTGCATACGTGCACTGTTGTACTTCTAAATCATTTGGACTTGGATGGTACTTTTTTATGATTGTATACATAATTGTTAGCATGAATTAGCAAAGAGTTAATACCAGCAAATATATGTTTGAAAGACGTAGATGTTTGCATGTAGCCTAGTAATTGTTATGTGATAGGTCATTTAATGTGCATCAGATGTTAACTTTCATTAAAATTTTATTGCATTACAGCCATGGTCTCTTTATGTGATTCTCTAGTTGTTCAAGTTTGTTGTTGATTTAGCACGGTTATATTCTCACAACTTAAAGAAATCACTGGGAATACTGCTCAATATACACACGTTTATCTTTACAGTCTTTGTATCTTTAACCCCCAGGGATTTTCTGGATTTTTTTTTTCTATCTAGTTTGGAACAAATTCTTAAAGAATGCAACCTCTTAGAAAACAGGTAAAATACTTATATAATATTTCAACAGTCTTATTTCATTGTATAAGGCAAAGCCCATTTACCTGGACTCCTATCTCAAATAACTCTCCTTTAACTGGATCCTGTACACAGTCAGTAGTCAAAGAAAAATGGTGTTCATAATGAGCCCTGAGACCTGTGACTTCATGAAGTACCTACTGAATCATCAAGATAAATTTTGTATGTGTATACAGAAGATAGCTTGGATCACTGTACCGCTGATTTCTACTGGTCTATTGAAAGGAACAATGTTTAAATGTTTTTCTTCTTGTTAATGATTTTCTTTTTTCACCAATTTTGCATGCTTCTGTCTAGTAATCTGAACAAGTAAATTAAAGACAACAATATATAATATAACAACCACTGTTAAATCCTTATCATCTTGTTTAGTGAAGTTCTGTATCATTTATAGTGGAGTTTTTTTTTTTTTTTGTTTTGTTTTGTTTTTGTTTTTTTTTACTAGTATTTATTCTCTTTAAAAATATAAGGAAGGTTGACCCAATAGCTCAGAGGATTAAAGTACCTGGTAAGCAGGTGCAGGGGCCACAGATTCAATCTCTTGGCCTGCCATGCCAGCCCCACCCTTGGAGTGCACTGAGACTGCAATTGAGAGTGGATGTGGTGGCCTGCTCCTGTAGTACCAGCTCTGGGCCAGGGAGACACCTCAGTAGAATAAGTGTTTGCCTGACAAGAGCAGGGTCCTGAGTTCAATCTCTGGTACCAGGAAAAAAAAGGGGGGCTGAACAGATAGCTCAGCAAACTAAAATGCCTGCTTGGACAGAGTGCAGCAGCTGGGGTTTGATCCACATGGTGCTGTCCTGGACCCACCCCTGGGGCACACTGAGACTGTGATTGAGCCTGGGCATGGTGGCTCACGCCTGTAATCCCAGCACTTGGGAGGCTGAACACAAGGGGATTACTAGGAGTCTGATCTATGTAAAGAGAATCTGAAGCAAATATCTTAAAAAAATTTTAAAGTATAATAAAAACAACTGGCTGAGGAGATAGCTCTGTGGTCCAAGCGCCTGTCTGATAAGTGCAAGGACTTGAGTTTGATCCCTGGCACCACATGCGATGCTGACCTTGAGCTGAGCTGGCCCCTGAAACTGGGCATGGTGGCACATGTCTGTAATTCCAGCACTGGGGAGACTGAGACTGGAGGAACGATGTGAGTCTCAGCTTGGTTGCAAGAGTCTGTACCAAAAGAAAAAGACAAAAATAGATTAAAAAATAAAATATTTTTTTAAAAAATAAAATAAAGTACTACTATTTATCTAAAAAACCTGAATTTCAACCTTCCTTTAGTCTCATTTAAATATATAATTTTTTATCTTCTTATTCCTTTAAAATTGTCCCATGCAGAATGGTAACTAGCAAGTAGAATCTTATATTGAACCTATCTCTTGACCATGAGGAGAAACTGATTTTTTAAACAGCTCTTGCTGCAGTAATCTGATTATTATGTAGAATTTAAATAGCAACCCAAGTATAATTCTGCCATTACTGTTGGGAACCAAGATGCTGTTTCTTTTTTTTTAGACTTTGTGGATTAATTAGATGATACCCAAATCACACCTTTTGTCTCTCTGAGCAAGGCACAAGATAAGTACAATGCCAACAAGTGAAACAAGTGTGGCTTTTGCTTTCTAGTCAATATTGAAAAAAAAATCTTATACTACGAATATATGTGATATAGATATTTTTCCTGTAAGTTTTGAATAACTATCTTTTAGCACATACTTCTTCTCAGCTCTCTTATTGGAATGATAATGTATTGTGAAGGGGAATGCATATATTTTATTGAAACGAGCACTATTTCATATAATAAGACAAAGTCACTGCTGGGGAGATTGCTTGTTTCCTTCTAGACACTATGCTTATTCTCAGACACTGTAAGATTGACTGCTAGTATTTGTGGCCCTTGGCTCAAGTTTCTAATTCCTTGCACAATCAGCTGACCCCAGAGTGCATGGTAAATTGAGGTACAGGTGTCAGTCTCCCCACTGAGCAGGTTTTAGAGAACGGACTGTGAGATAGACTGACATGCTCTATGATGTTTACCAGTGTTCACAGTACAGACATTGTAAATTATACAGATTATTAGATTATCTTTATTGGGAAATTGGAATAAATACCAAGTATTCCAAATGGTTCTTAGGGAGACTTGAAATGGGCTATTCTGAGGGACGTGGCTGAGGGGTAAAAAACTTACATTTCTCATATCCTTGAGATCATAAAGGGAGCAAAAGAATGCAAGTTCTGTGAAGAGTGAAAGAAATTTAGAAAAGTGTGTATCTGTCTTTTCCCCTTTTCTAAGCAAACTGCTTAGGCTTGGGAGGATTTCCTGCGAAAACTGCTTTTCTTCTGCTTTTTTCTCTTACACTGACACTTTAAGTAAAAGCCTGAAAGTTCACAGATTTGGTTCTACTCCTGAGAGTTGGCCTAACTCTCATTGATTTCAGTGATTCAATTATATCTTTCAACCAACTGGTGATGATTCATTCTCTATGCTCCTGTAGTTGCATACTCTGACAGAAAATTATATGTGGCTGAAGTACTTTTGGCTATATATACATGGCATGGTAGGAAGGAAGAGGGAGGATGGGGTGAGGAAGGGAGAGAGAAGGAGGTGGAAACAGAAGGAAAGAGAGAGGGAGAAGGGAGGGAGGGAGAGAGGGACAGACTATTTAAGAGACAGACTATTTGCCTCCTATGCAAGCCCCTATGGCCTGATGTGATAAAGAGAAGTAAGACTATTCCAGGTCCTACTAAAATTTCACCTAAGTGAAGTCCATAACCTAAAATTCTGTGAAAAATTACTTACCCTATACCTCTAAGTCACTTTGTCACTAGGTGTTATGTCTGCTGATGTAGTTTACAGTTTTGCTGTTGCTCTATGAACTATAAAGAAAATAATGACTTGGTTTTAACTAACATTACATAGAGAAAATAAGAACAAAATCAAAATGAAAATTGAATTCACAGTATACTTTGTACTGTAAAATTCCTAGTCTTTGCAAGTTAACAAGGATATAAATAAACTTTATGCATGGATTATTTTGTCAAACCTATTAAAACAGAGTGCATGTTCAATTTCCTTTTTGCCTTAATGTGGAGAATTATGTTGACAATTTTTTCACATCTCTTGGTGTCAACACAATTTCCTTCTGTTTTATGTAAGTACACTCTGCTACATATTATGTACACATTACTACTGTGGGGAGTTAATATATCTATGTATCAAATGCTAAACCATTTATTTTCTCTTCTCCTCCTCTTCTCCTCCCCTCCAACTTTAGATCACTTTCCCATTTGTAAAGGCTTTATTTCTATGTTTCCTATTGTCTTTTATTTTGTTATTCAAATCATTCATACTTTGAGTTTCTCATAAAAGAGAAACTGTGTGATATTTAAGCTTCTGTGTCTGATTTATTACACTAAGCACTATGGTCTCAAGGAATGCACGTTTATTCTAAATGTTATAGGAAGGTACATTTTATGCTCCCCCCCCCACACCACCACACAATGGGACAACTAGCCTATTTATACCCTTTATAAAGATATTTAAAGGTCATGTTGCCTTTATGATTTTAGTACACTGTTACTAGAGACTGCTGATCTTTTAATTAAAAGGTCAGATAGCTCATCTTCCTCCCATTGACTTATGATTATTTTCATGAACAATGAACTAAATTTCTATTATTTCATAACTTGGATTAAAATAATTGTTTAGTCACTAGATCCGTTGAAAGATTTATTAATTATGAAAACAAAATTAAATTACAAAGATACATTTTAATTCAAATACATACTACATTAAATGGTATCATTAAAAACCTGCAAGGAATATTTTAATTAGTGCTTTTGCTCTCTGGTGCATTTAACAACCATATTATCTTAAATATCTTGGTCCTGAGAACCAAGGCACAAGCCCCATTTGCCTTTGGTGTCAACTCATTTCTTTGGAATGACAGTGAACTCCCTAGGCCCTACCTGAAGATCTACTGCCTTCAGGGTCTTCCTGGCTACAGAAGGTCCTGTCTATTGTAAACTCTTATAACCTTCTTCAGGTTCCAATGTTTACTTGTGCTTTCTACTCCTGTAAAATTATAGTGTCTGAAGTTTCATTCTGTTACGGCTCTATTCTCTCTGTTGGGAAATCAATTCTCATGATGGTGTCTATAATTACTGATGATGGTTTAATAGTTCTCTTCCATGGTCTGATTGAAATTGAAGTTGGTTTTAGAATACCTAGCGCATTTTGATTTGATCATCTAACCCCTATAAATAAATAATAACAAAAAATTAGCAAATGGGCATATGAAATGAGACTAGATAGATTTTATATGGGATTCCATATAAATGATAAGAAGCCCACAACTACCCTGAATCTCTGCTATGAGTTCTGGGAAGCAAGGGTAGAAGTAATATCATATTAATACAGGAAAATTAATAGAAATGGTGTAATTATAAACATTCTCTTGCTGTATTTTTCTGCTCTAGTGAGACATTGTTTTGTCATAATTTCATTCATTCATTCATTCATTTATTTGCAAAATCTTCCCTGAGCATATATCTGCTTTATATTCCTGTGCATATAATCATAACTAAAATATATACTCGTTTCTCAAAGAGAATATATGTGGTGACAGAAGACTCAACAGATACCCATTGTTGTATTGTCATGTCAGATTGTTTTTTCTACTGTTTCTTAAAGTAGAAA
>PVKA01024973.1:0-33533 GCA_004027165.1 Ctenomys sociabilis
AATAAACTGTTAGTATTTGAAATAATTTTACTAATAATTAAAGTATCTATATGCACAGTATACCAAGAGATCAAACCCACAAAAGAAGACAATGGATCATTTTTGTCCATTGGATTATGAAATATTTTTACACAATCACTCACTCTTTGAGTTATTGTGGTGAGTGGCAATGCATCATGCACATTTTCCCATTGGCTTTTTCTACTTACTGCCCTGTAGGATCACAATGTTTAGATTCTATCCTAGCAAAGTCACTAATTAGGTTGCAGACATGAACAAATTACTTCATCAGTATGCATCTCTGGTTTGTATTTAGGAAATAATAGAGACAGAAAAAAATACTTTCTACAATTAATAATTAAATTATAATTTAATTATATTTGTCTGTGGGAAAACAAACTCAAATAAATATAACAAAGTAGAATAAGCCAATACATAAATTTATTTTCATTATGAGCTATTTGAGAAGTTATTCACAGGCTTCAAAGTATCTTAAGGGATATTCAACAAATTGGCAAGATTCATTGTTTCTGTTCTTTGTTTTTGACATGATTTTCTTTTATCTTCAATAGTACAGAAATAATCATTAATACTAAAGTTTTGTAGTCATTTTTAGAGTAAAATATTAAAATATTATTCTATGTGAAAATGTAGCAATTATACAAATTGGAGATGTAAAGTGTTTATTAATTAACACTGAATACATAAGGCTGAGGAAATCTGTTAGCCAAAACTCTATGAGAATCTTAACCTTCTGCTATCACGCAAATGAAATAAGGAATTTTCTGAGCTTACTTGAAAGACCTAGAATCTCTGGGGTAACTTTGCTATACTGAAGTAGACTCAGTATCTCCCCTTGGTTCTTTAGATAAGACATGTGTTTTGATTAGTTTGTCACAATTATCTGAAACATCACAGTTGTTAATGAAACAACCCTAGTTGTGCTTTTCTGTGCTGCTGACCAACAGTCTGCGGTATTTCTATCAGAAACTAAAAGGATGTTTCAAACCAGACATAGCTAAAGTCAAATAATTTTAGTGACTACTTTCTTAACATTGGCTTTCTCATCTCTGTATCTCTCTTGTCCTGAATAGTACTCCTCATGTAGTCAGGAGCTGTTTCTTTCTTCTCCAAATTCTTCATTAGAAATAGTGACGAAGCGCAAACACATCTAGGTAAAAGTTCATTTCCATTCCCTTTTATTTATCTGTTCCCATTTTATTTTCCTACAATGTGTTCTCCAGTGTATAAATTTACCTAACTTTGATTTATTACAAGTGTATTTCCAGGCACTATCTATCAGATGAACTTTCTACATACAAAAACATGTAACTTGAAAGAGGACAGTAGATCCACTCTTATGTCCTCATCAATTCCAGGTCCCTACCTTCACCAATATCCTGCCACAATATCCACTCTCCCTTCCAATGTTGGCCACATACATGGTTTGAGCATTGTTGATGCTCTAAAACAAAACACTCTGGACACTTAAAAGGCTTCAAATCATGGAAAAGTTTAAAATCTAAGATCTGAAGAGCTAGACAAAAATACACTCTATTTCTTTTGGATTACAGAGTATAAATTGTGTGGTTTGAATCATCTGTCATGTTGTTTGCACCGCCACAGGAGAATCTGGTAGTCCACTGTAGAAACTAAGATAGTAGAAGTATAGTGTTGAAATGGATCTAGAGATCTAATGAAGAGGGAAAATTATTAGATTCAATATTGCTGCTTCTGAAAGCAATAACAAGAACAAATAGACAAATAAACAAACTAAGGTAATAAAGTCCTTTCTTCTTTGAGGTTGGAATTAGATTTTTTGATTATTATTTTAGTGAATTGGAAAGTACTCTGTTTATTATTACAAACAAAACCAGTCATGAGAATACAGAAAGCATGGTAAAAATTCAGAGGTATCCACTCTGCTGACTTCACATGCCCTGTGTCAGGGTACAACTAATTAAAGATGAGTCTGTTTCTACTCACCTTGACCCGTCTTGTGACAAGGAGAAGACAGTAATCAGGACTCATATATTTGACAGTGTTCATTAATAACAGCAGAATAAGGTCTTGTCCTATTCAGGAGGCTAGTCTCTGAGAATGAAATGAAAAATGCTAACCCTGGGGATACAAACAGTCATGAGAGATTGTTTACTTTCTACGGAAACAGGAAGACAGAATCAAGTCCAAATGACTGGCTTCTAATATTGTGAGACTCTATGTGGTAAAAATAACAATTATATCCTATATAAGAAGAAAACTAAATGTTCCAGATAATTAGGAAACTCAAAATCAGAAATCACTTACAGCCTGTAGCTCATATGCCAAGAACTTAGTGGAGCTAAGTGTATGTGGTGATCTTAGGCACTTGGGACGCTGATAATGGAAGATCACATGTTCAAGGTCAGCCTGGGCTACATAGAGAGAAACCATCTCAAAATACAAACTAAAAAGGGATTTGTGGTTAATCGCAGGAGAAAATGCTTATATAGTTTCTTGGAGTCCCTGGGTCCAATCTCAAATACTGTAAAAGGTAGCAGGGCAAGAACCAATGAAACTCCTTTTATTCTGCTAGAAATTTAGTTTTTCTGTCTTTACCTACATTGTGTCATGATACCCTCCCTGAATGATGCATCTATCTTCTACCTTCTACTTGTCTGTGACTATATCAGAGTTTTTGCACTCATAATGTCTCTGTAAATCTGACTATAAATTTGGAGGAAAATAGAAGCTACAATATTCCATATTAAATATTCATAGATTTTTTTAAAAAATTGAATTATGAGACCTCTGTTACTGGACAAAACAAAATAACTGATATCAGAGTATACCTCTCTAGCATAATAACTATGAAGTCTGAAGATACAGAAAACTATTTTGATGGCTTTGAAATTCAAATACAGCATCTGACATTGAAAAAGAAAAGAATTGAAAGAAAAGAAATACTCTGGATGTTAAATTTTTTACATGTTCATTGTCTTGGCATTTGATGTTTAATTTACAAGAGAATACAGAGGAAATATTCTATGATCTAGAATTTTTGACATTCACACTCGAATATAACTCAATGGGGGAGACAAAATTTGACAATGACTTCCAAAAACCACAAAGGTAAGTTTGATAAAGCTATTCCATTGTGAAACAAGACACAGAGGATGAAGAAACAGAAGACCATTCAACATGCCCAATGTGTTTTTTTTTTTTTTTTGTCAACTGTATGTAGAAAAATAGAATAAACCATTTGCAGCTAAGAAGAACATGCATTTGTTGTTGCTGGTGAAACACTCTGGAAAGGTCTACCAAGTGAATTTCTTCACAAGTTTGGTTTAGTTCTGTTATTTCTTAGCTGATTTTTTTGCCTAGTTCATCTATCTTTTTGTGAAAGTGGCATGTTAAAATCCTCCATTACTATTGTGTTATTGCTCATTTGATTTTTTCATGCCTCTTAAAATACTGACTTGAGGAGAAGGAAAAGAGAGGGAGCGGAGGAAAGAGATTTTTCTATGTATGTAAGCAGGATGATTTGAACAACTGTACTGTATATTTCTGCAGGTGTTTGGAAAGCAGTAGTTAATGCTTTAATTTGTTTCGTCTCTTTTTTTCAATTTTTTGTACTTTTTATCAATTTCTTATACATTTCTACTTTTTTTCTTCTTCAATTTTATATGCATATATATGGTAATATGAATAACTGGTTGGAAGACAATACTATGTATTAAAACAAGCATTGTGAAATTCATATTACTTTGTTAAGTGAAATTCTGTGTCACTTTTAATTTTTTCAGTGTTAATTATGATTTTTCACTTCTTCGAAATAATAAAAAAATTAAAAACAGAAAAATATAAATCAAATGCTCAACAACTTCTAAAAGCTAAGGATTAATTTTAATGATCTTAGAGTACTGTGGAGATGAAAGACAAAATTTAGGGTCTTACACATTTTAGGAAACAAGTAAATATCTGAATATTTCATATTAAACTTAAAAGCATTATGGCCTAGGTGGAAAAGCAAATTGGAAAAATGACCAGTGTTGCCTAGGTAAATCTAATATGCCTGTTCTCTGCTTAAAAAAATAAATGTTTTCTAGAGAAAGCAACATTCAAAGTCATCATTATATTTGTGCACAGTGTTCAGCATGTGAAAAACATTTACCTATCATACAATGAGAGAATATCAAAATATAAAAATTAGGAGAATTAGACACAGAGAAAATTATAAATATTGAGCCTTTGTTTTTTAAAATAATTTTATTGAGAAATGAATAGCAGTGAAATAGTTTCAAAACCAATTAGTAGGACAGTTTCAATAATTAATACATTTCACAGTGTTATGTCAGTCGCTATTCATTGTAAAAGATGCACACATAATATCCTGTCCATAAACACTATTAGAACAAATCTTTCTGTTCATTGAATTAAGAGAATGTAGCTGTATATCTATCCTATTTTAAATATACAGGTACAAAATTGTCATTCATATATCCTCTTTTATGTTTACTTTTGTCAGAGAAGGGTATTCCACTGTCATTTAAATACTGTAGGTGCATGAATTCAGGTAAATATTCCAATATAGTTCAGTAGTCCATAATAGCAGTGAGTTTTCCTTAAGAACAGCAATGTCAGAAGTTGATGACCTGAGTCTTTTACAGCTCAGCATATTAATATGGCTTTACTTTATATTTCACTTTTATACTTTTCTGCTGAATCGTTAAGACTAAGATAAAGCAAGACTTATATAACAAGAAATGGAACTTTTGGATCTGACAAGGTCAGTTAAATGCCCTCAAGATTTACCCTGAAACTCTATACTGAAGTTTGTAGATCCTTTGTCAGTGTAATCTATGTGGATGAGTCATGGCCATTGCTTGACCAATTTGCTGTCTGTGAAAGCCTGAGAGAATGTTCTTTCTACATGTGACTCTCCTTAGGCGCATTCTATGTCATTGATCACTTTCCTCTGTGGTCCCATAATCTCCTTGATCAGAAAATTTGGGACACAACTGAGTTACATCATGTTATAGTACAGGTTCTCCTATGTCCTGAGTCATCATTGACCTTGGAAACCTAGAGACAAAGTGTTGGCTGTCCTTGCAACCCTTCTGTTTTTCTAGTTTTTGGTCTGCAAACTTAAGTTGTCAATCATCCAGAGGAGAAGCTTATTGTTTTTACCCTGCAGCATAGGCAGTTAAGCTTTGAGTGTATGGCTTCCCTGAGAGATTTTCTCTCAGAACTTCTCATGGAATTACACTCAGGTAGGACACTATCTGTCTGAGTATCTTATCCTTAAGGTAAACACATTTATAAAATAAGTGAAAGGACAAAGATCATCACAAAGACCAGGAGTAAATGAACAAGGGGTTAAAAAGAGAGAACAAGAGGTAAATTCTAATACTGAAAATGTAATAATCAAAAATATATTTCAAGTAGATGAGTTAAAAATTTCAATGAAGAAAGCACTAAAGGTGACTTAAAAGCTAGAATTTATAGCAACAGAACTGATACAATTTATAGAATAAACAAATACATGAAGGGGGACAGAGTACATTGCACATTAAAAGGCATAAAATAATTATAATTGGCAGTGCAGGATTAGAGAGAGGAAACAATGAAGGTAAAGCAGTAACAGAGCTTATGAGCAAAAGGCATTGCTGTAGCTTTCTTTTTTTTATTCTTATTCTTTATTTTGCTTTTGTTTTATTGAAGTACAAATATCAATGAGACAGTTTTAAGATACCTTGACAAGATGGATTTCATAAATTAATACATTGCAAACTGTTTTCATAATGTTTTGGTATCATAAAAGGTTTATACATGATATACTTACAGACATTATTATACTGTGTGTCTCTTATCAGTAAATTAAGGGACTATAGCTGTTTGCGTGTCTTAAATTTTATACCTAAATTACATCAAAAATTCAATAATTAATACTTTCTACCTTGTTATTTTCCTAGTGGTTGTCCATAGTACTAAAAGCTGACATAATATGCTGTCCAACCACCATTAGTGCAAATCTTGCCCCTCATAGAATTATGTACAAGCACAGCATTATCTATCCCAACTGTATTGTCCATACACACATCATGATTCTTCCATTCTATACACCTTCCTTGCTCTACACCTGTCAAAGATGGGCACTCCATTATCATTCAACTTAGGTGCCTGAACTCCAACACAATCCAACACAGTCCAGCATTCCACAACAATAGTGAGTTATCCAAAGATATTGTCGACCATAGCCATTTACAGCTCAACTTAATATTATGGCCCCGTGATATATACTTCATTTTTATACTTTTCTTTTTTTATTTTTTTAATTTATTTTTTATTTTATTGAAGTGCAAATATCAATCAAACAGTTCTACTACACTTTAACAAGACAGATTCAATAAAATTAACACATTGCAAACTGTTTTCATACTGTTTTGGTATTGTACAAGGTACATACATGATATTATACTTGCAGACATTATTATAGCAGATGTCACTTATCAGTAAATTAAGAGTATAGCTGTTTACTTATTTTTCATACCTGATATCTCAAAAATTCAATAATTATTTTCCTAGTGGATGACCATAGTACTAGAAGCCGACATAATATCCTGTCCAACCACCATTAGTGAAAATCTTGCCTATTTTAGGATTATGTAGAAGCACAGCGTTATCTATCCCAACTGTACTGTCTATACACACACATCATGATTTTTTCTTTCTATACCCCTTCCTTTGTCTACACCTGTCAAAGGTGGGCACTCCATTGTCATTCAACTAACTTAGATGCTTGAACTCGACAACACAATCCAACACAATCCAGCATTTCACAGCAATAGTTATTCAAAGAAGTTGTCGACCATAGCCGTTTACAGCTCAGATAATATTATGGCCCCACAATGTATACTTCATTTTTATACTTTTCTACTGGATGGTTAAGAACTAGATAGAGCAAGACATACATACCAACACATGTACTTTATGTTTCTTATGAAGTTAGTGAAGCCCCTCAGGGTTTAACTTGTAGTCCTGTACCTTATTCTGTAGATCCTTTCTCTGTATCATTCATGTGGATGAGTCATGGCCCATGCTTGACCAGTTTGCTCTCTGTGAGAACCTGAGAGAAAGTTTTCTCTCCATTTGACTCTTCCTAGGCACACTATAGAACTTCAATCTCTTTCCTCTGTGGCTCCATAATCTCCTTGTAAAGAAAATTTGGAGCTCAACTGAGTTTCATGATGTTGCAGTACAGGTTCTCCTATGTCCTGAGTCTTTGCTGACCTTGAAAGGCTAGGACCAACTGTTGGCTGGCCTTGGAGCTCTTCTATTTCTCTAACTTTGATCTGTGAACTTAGGTTGTTAACCATCCAGAAGAAAATTGATTAGTATCCTGCAGCATATGCCATTCACTTTGCCTTATCTGACTCAACTGATTTTATTTGTTGTTGTACGTTTCCATTTGTATTTCTGCTTTTCATATTCTTATACTAGGGAGACTATATGATATTTACACATGTGTGTCTGGTTTATTTCACTTATGAGTATATATTCTAGTGGCATCCACTTCAGTATAAATGTTTCAAACTTATCATTCTTAATAGCTGAGTAATACTCCATTATATAGAAATACCACATCTTTTTCAACCATTCCTCATGTGATGGACATCTTGGTTGTTTTCAAGATTTTGCTACCACACATTGTGCTGCTATGAACATATATATATATATATATATATATATATATATATATATATATATATATATATAATTATGATACAATGTTTTCAGTTCCTTTGGGAAAATTCCCAGTAGGGGATAGCCAGCTTTTCATTAGTGGTTGTTTCTAGTGTCTTCCAACTCCTCCTATCCATATCCTTGAGCCAAATTTTAGCAGCAGTGTGATTTACTTTTAGCTAATAGAAGTGACAATATCTTATGCGAGGACTGTCAATAAAGGCCATATGATATTTTATGTTCAGCATTTCCTCCCACCCCTTCTGACACTATCAATCACCATCATGAATGAACTCAGCTCTACAGAGAGGTCCCTAGTCAAGGAACCAAGGCAGCTGCCAAGCAGCATGCTTCTGAGCTTAGAGATGGAAGCTTTAATTCTTTCAGGTGATGGTCACCCTCCGACCTGAGTGTAATTCCATGAGAGATCCTGAGAGAAAATCACCCAGGGAAGCCATTACACTCAAAGAAAGGATAAGAGAATAAGTGACTATTATTTTAAGTGGTTATTTTTTTTTAATTTCTAGGAAGCAACTGCCTCTCTAAAAATAAAGCTAATGGTGGACTAAAAAGCCTTCATTATGATCTTAGAAATATCACAGGTTTCTTCTGAAAGTCAAATAAAAGAACCTTGAAAGACTTCAGCATGTGAATTATAGATTCTCTCAATAAAATATGATAAAAAAAAAGATTTTGAAGAAATTTAAAAGCATTGTTACATAGAAGAAATATGAATTAGTGAAAAGCTTTTTTTCCCTAAAGAAATACATTGTCATATTTTTTTCTAGTAGGAAAGATATAGCTAAGAATTAAAGGAGATATATAGTGCTTTAATTTTTTTTTTCCATATTCAGCACTATGGCAGCTTGAAATGACTGGAAAGATTATGATACGAAGAATGTTTTCCACGCTCAAAATAAAAATGGAAAGAAATAGGCTGAATACGCGTTTGATTTCCAAACAGAGGATAAAGTTCATGAAAACAGGAAGTGTGCTCTGATTGCGTATGAAGAGCCAGCCCGAGGCCATCAGCGTCATGACTCGCTATGTAAAGGCGCTAGTGGTCATGAGAAGCACGGCATAGGGAGAAGAGGAAGAGCTCCCCAGATTATTTAATCCACTGTTTTAAAAATGTTTAAATGCATTCTCTATTATGCTTCATTTACACTAATAGTTTTTCATAGTTCATTGAAAAGAAAGTGCACATTATTATCTATTTCACAAGAATCTTTTTGGTTTGTGTCTCCTACTGAGTAACTACTTTGAACATTATGAAAGACTATGTAATAACTATTAGTGTTCTCTTATTTAGTTATAAAAATTTGTTTTATTTTTCCACAAAATAGAAAAATAGTGCTAAGTGTAACTTAGAGGGAATATAGGATATATTTAAAGCAGACACAAGTTTCTCTCCACAAATAATATGCAAGGGTCAGAGGAGATAACTCAGAGGCATAAATACCTGGATGGCAAGTACAAGGTTCTGAGTTTGATCTCTGGTACCAAAATAACAATGATAATAATGACAATAATAATAATAATTAATAATAATAATAACAATAATAAATGTGCAAGAAATGTGTTTTCCTCCATATTTTCTTAACCCAGTATTATTTCCAGTAAGAGCACTCATTCTCAGGAGAGGGCAAAACTTTATCCCTCTCCATTTAATTTTCTAGCTCTAGTCTCTGGATTCTGTATAATCTCTGATCTCTTAAATGGGGGAGGGGCATGACACAAGAATTAAGAAGCATGTACCAGTTCCTCCCCGGAATATAATCGTTATGCTCTGCAGACACATACTAACAAAGTCTGCACTGACATCCTCCAAAGCATCCATCATTCCATCTGCTCTTCTCCCTTTGGTTCACTCTGGAGCCTCCATTGGTCTCATGTGAAAAATCTGAGCAGATACCTTGGTGTCAGCATCACTATGGCTTCCATAGCATCTCTGGGGCTGAGGATGCCTATGAGATTGTTGTAGGACCTTTTGGTTAACAGCACTTTCAACTTTGGGGTGTTTTTCACCTACAACCTTGCAAATCTTATGCAAAGGAAAAATAAGTCAGTTCATTTTTAATACTTCTCTTATGAATTTCTACAACAAAATCATGCTCACTGCCTTTCCAAAGTCTGCCAAGAAGTGAATGTGCTTTATGCTTTGGCTTGCATTGGCCCTACTGAGCCATCCTCTGCTCCACCACCCGAGGCTTGTCTCGCTGGGCTCTAAGATCACATTCCAAGGACCCTTTCCAAGCCAGAGACAAAATGATCTCTGCTGCTCTTCTTCTGAACACTCCTGCTATATTCCCAGTAGGGGAGATGACCTTCACTCAGATTTTTGCTCAATTATTACTTCTTATGGAAAATCTTCATGGTGTCCCATAGGGTAGTTCAGCTCTCATTAGCGGTGCTACCAGAGAAGTAATGACTTAAATATGATGAGCTTATCAAGATGGGATACATACTGTGTATAAAATTTTGTATCACAAATATATACAAACAATAACAAGAAAGACAAAACCATGATTAAATGCAGCATTTAGCACTCTGCTCTTAAACAAGAAGGCTTTAGAAGATTTTTGACAGTCTGCAGTAGAAATCTCAGCACATTTTAACATTTCCAGGACCTAATATTGGGAAGTTCAAGTTAATTTTAATACTGTAATCCTGGCCATATAATTTCTCTGACTGAAATCCTGTACTTACTGACCACTATAGTCACAATGAAATCCATCATTTTCATTTTTGGACCTTAGGTGCTTGCAGATTTTGTTTACTTTTTTTTTTCAGCTCCATTTGGTATCACTTTAATCCAGTTTACTGCTCTGTGATTGGATCTTGTTAGACTCTGATAGTCTTTTCTTTTGCCTTTGCCTTCTAATATCAGAATTTTCTTATGGTACATTTTTCAATTGTCTAACAGGCTTTTCTCATACCAATACACATGACTGCCACTCCCCATTGTTCTTTGCTAAATCAGCATTTCACTATTCACACTAATTACTAACAACCATTATTTTGTATATCCTTAATGCTTATTTTCCTATATAGTTCCATATATAGTTTTCTATATAGTTCAGGTAAAGTATACACTTTACAAAGTAATCATTTACTTTTCAAAGAAATTTGAATGATAAGAAACTTTCAAATGTAGTTGCAGGGAGCCCCTCCTGGTCCTCATCTCAGTCCAAGAAGTTTATATTTTTAATCTCAAAATATGTTAGTGGAATCCCACCAAGTTAATTCCAATCAACCACTTCCAGTGTAACCCACGAAGAGAATAGACACTAAGGAATATTTATAGTTATGGGGAGACAAGGGGTCCTAAGTTCAGCCATGAAGATGGTTTTAGGAACAAAGGCCTTGACCCAGGACCAAACCTGGGTTTTATTCAGTGATGAAGAAGTGGCTTGCCGGGCGTGGTGGCGCATGCTTGTAATCCCAGCACTCGGGAGGCTGAGGCAGGAGGATTGTTGTGAGTTCGAGACCAGCCTGAGCTACAAAGTGAGCTTAAAGCCAGCCTGAACTGCATAGCGAGACCCTGTCTCAAAAAAGACAAAAAAAAAAAAAAAAAAAAAGAAGTGGCTTGAGGATGAGTGAGTGAGAATTGCGGGTGAGTACTGCAAGCTGGCTAGGTAAGAGAACTACACTTACCTTTACGATATGCAGACAGAAGGATATGCAGGAAAAGTACTCAGCATTATAATACTGAGATAGTATCTAATGTTTTGGGGTCTTTTTCTTCAGCTCTCATATATATTCTTTCAAACTTCAGGAAGTGATTGCTGAAAGATCAAAAAGTGAGGCAGCCAAACCCATGCTGAATGTGACCAGACACACTGACACGAGTAAAAGCAAGTTTATTGGAGGAAGCTCATGAACTGGTAGAAGCTCACACAGTGGTTGAAGCTCACCCGGAGGGCTGTCTCGTAGACCAAGACAGCACTGAACAAAAGGGGGCGGGCAGGAGACTTTGTAGGAGGGTGATTGCGGACTGGAGCAGCCAAGTCACAGGTGAACATCATTTTTCTTGCTTCTGGAGGATAATTGTGGGCTGGAACAAGTCAAAGGTGGAACAGCCAAGTCAAAGGTGAACGTTGTCTTCCGTTTGGTTGAATCAGTCAGGTGGAGCTGTTTTGCAGTTTTGTGTTTGGAGAGTTTGAGGTATGGTGCCTGGGAAACTTTGAGCAATAGGCTGTATTGCGAGGCTAGATCCCAGCAGACGGGTATAGAGCAGAGGCTCTTCATCCTGTCTAGCCTGGCTCATATTAACAAGCAGCAGTTGGGGATTACCAGAGAACATGCATGCCCTCTTCAAAGACTGCCACCGAGGGGCCAAGGATTTGGCTCAGCGGAATAAGCACTTCCTTGGCAAGTGCAAGGGCCTTTAGTTCAATCCTCAGTTCTGCCAAAAAAAAAAAAAAAAAAAAAAAAGACTACCACCAGCACCTTGGCCAGACCAGTATGCATTGCTTATTATCAATTGAAGGGATTAAAAAAAAGTCCTAGCCAGCTCTGTGCTGATCAATACATGAAAATAGTCAGGCACAGACAAAACACAGCCAGCTGTTCTTCCTTCAAGGACAGACACCCAGGGAGCCCCCCACAGCCATTCTTCTTTGCTTCATTTCTTTGTGTAGAAATAGATTTTGATCTAGCATTGTTTTTCTTTTGCATTGCCTTTAATATTTCTTGTAATGTAATGATACTGGCAAAGTATCTTTCAGCACTATGAATTTTAAAAGTGTTTATGTATTATTATTATTGTGTTTTTAAAGTGAAATTTTTGTTACATGTAGAATCCTGTATTCATAGCCCCTCTCTTCTTATCTATTATTAAGATGTTACTGAGGGCCATCTTTTTCTTAATCAAGTGAACAATTATTTTGAGGAAAATGGAGCAAAATCATACTATCACGGCTTCTCATCCTCAACAGAATCTATTTTACATAAAACAATATGTAGTAGATCCATAAAACTATAATTTTATCAGGCAGGAGTGATTAAGAAAATAAATATAAGGCTGGCTAAAAATGATAATAAAAATAAGATATTTGAACAGTGTTGAATTTTATTATTTGTGTTGTATCTGGTGAGAGGTTGACAACTATACTTAAGGTTTCTTTGTTTGTTTGTTTATCTTTATATGATATATCAGAACAAGGGATGGCCAAATAGCTCAACAGATAAAAGTAACTTTTTAGGCAGATACAGGTGCTGGGAGTTTGATCCCCTGGCCTGCCTGGCTGGCCCTGCCCCCAGGGCACACTGAGAAGGTGAGTGAAACTGGGCGTGGTGACAGGCACCTGTAATCCCAGCATTTGGATGGCTGTAACCAGGAGAATCACTACAAGTCTGATTGCACAGTGAGACCCTGCATACCCTGTACACCGTCCTAAATTAAAAAAAAAAAAATTCAGAACAACAGAACAATGTGACTATATTGTGACTTGTACTTGTTTTCTTAAGTTTCTCTTCTTGGGATTTATTAGCTAGTGGGTTATTTTCTCCCTTGGGAATTTTGGATAGCATCATTTCCAACATGTTCTCTGCCATGCTTTCCCACATTCTTAGAAATCTTAACTGCATAGACTCTGGGCTATTTGAACTTGTCCCACAGCAACACTGGGCCTCATTTTAGATAGTTTCCATAAGACTCTTTTCTACTTTACATAATGTTCTAATATGGACTTTAAATACTTTAAGAAGAAAATAATTTTATCAGGCAAAATTTATTTATGTTGGGCCAGGGAGATGGCTCAGTGGAATAAGTGCTTCCCTGGCAAGAGCAAGGGCCTGAGTTCAATCCCCGTTTCTGCCAAAAAACAAAAGAAATATTTATGTTGAAAAACCATATCTATACAAATCAGTTAATTAAAGGTGATTTAATTTTAAAAAGATTAAATTCAGCATGATTAGTGCTAAATAAAGAAAACCAAAGCCAATTAATAAGGCTTGTAGAGTGAGAGATGCACGAGCATTAGATGGTCAGCACCCAGGTCAGGAATGCAATCTTACAGAAAAATTTTTTGGTATCTGTCTTGAAAGAAGAAAATAGTGTCCATCTAATTTGTCTTGGTTAGGGAAATACTCCAAGCAAATAAGACTGTCCATATAGCTTCCAAGTAGTTCAGTTTTAAAAATGACAATTCTTAAACGAATTGTAATTACTTTTCACTGTGGCAGCAAATTTTCTTTTTCTTTTCCTTTTTTTCTTTTTTTTTTAATTATTTGTTTGGTGCAGAGTCTCATTATACAGCTTTAATTTGCAGAGATCCACCTGTTTTCAGCCTCCCCAGCACTGGGATTACAGACATGCACCAACACGCCTGGACTCTGTCACCAGCTCAGTTTTCCCAGGGGTGAGACCAGCATAGCATATGGTGCAGGGGATCAAACTCTGGCCCCTGTGCTTGCCTAAGCAGGTGCTTAGTCCTCAGAGCTATCTTGCTGGCCCAATGTCTGCATTTTAAATGATTCTTGACCTATCACTTTATAAGGCAAAAGGACAAAATTTGTTTAAAATATGCATTGGAGATACATGATATAGAACCACAGACCAATGTAACACTTCTTTATTAGAAAATATTTGCCAGTGGAGCCCTAAATAAACATGTTAGGTCAATATTTGCATAGATGGCATTGTATTTGTTAGGCAAAGTTTTGTTATATAAGAGAGTGTGGCTCAAAATAAACTAATTATACCCAATTATACCCATCTCTTGCACAGAAAATTAGGTTAAGATCACTGTAAAAGAAGTTAGTGTGAGTTTTTAGGGTATAGTTGACAAAATATCAGCTCTGTATTTTGAAGAATCCACAAATATCTCCTGAACATGAGCTAGACCATTCTTTTGGAACAACCTGCTGTAATCATTCTTCCAATGTGTTTTTTTAAGAAGATTTATCTGCTTGTGCCACAAACTGAGGCCAGAAGGCATACTTCTTCTTGTTTTTAAAAAGGGATCCAGGATGCATTTAACTTTTTTGCTAATTCCTTTCCTTTGGGGAAATTGTTTTTATAGTAATTTATGTTGTTCTTTTGAAATGACCTGGATTGGCATTACCATTTTCAGGTGAGATTCTTGAGATTGGATTTCCAGGCTATTTAGCACTGAATAATTTCCAACTATAGTTCTAATCTGTTTAGACTTGTGAAGTCTTAAATTACCATCTAGGTATAAATGAGCAAACATTTCATTAAAAAATGAACAGTTTTATGACAATACCTTTCCTCAAAAATGGAGCCACCTGAGCTTTTCTAATAGCTGGTGACATCCATTAGTGGTTTTCTCTGAAATTGAAAACATTTTCCATCTGTTCATACACTCTCATTACAAAGTAGTTAAGAGCCTGTGGGATCACAAAGGCGCATTTTGGCAAATTACAAAATATCAAAATGAGTTATTGAAGAGGCAGCGATGACTATAATAAGCTGTTCAAACCTACAATTGTCGGGTTTTGTGTGAGAAAAGACATCTGCATGCTAAAATCAAGTTTACCTTTAATATTTGGGACTCTTCCATTTGTATATATTCACTCCTGAGTCTATCACTCAAATTATTTTTTTCTAAGGGAATTTGTGTAATTTTGTGTTTCCAAATATAAAAGTATTTTTCAATCATTAGGATATTGCTGTTTAGTGGCTTCTCAGAAGAACAAACTGAAGAGTGGAGTTAAAAGAAGATAGTGACAGATGTGGTTGAGCAGAAGAAAGACTGTCTTCATGTTCAACCTACTAAATAGTGAGAAAAGTAGGTGGCAACCTTGGGAAGATGCGATACAGATCCCGAAGATTTTATTTTGCCAGAGGAAGGTGAGAGAAATCCTTTAACAAAGAGCTTTAACATTTCAGGAAGTTCTTGTTATGGCCTAACCTCAATAACATGTTAGCCATGAGCGCATTGATCATGGATCACCTGGAAGATAGGATCTGAGTAAATGTGAAATGTGAGAGCTAAAGTTCAAGCTGAAGTTCAGAACCGAGTATTTCCATAGCAATCTCTGAAAGACAAAAGCAATTAGTCCCTAGATGGCAATAATATGCAAACTGAAAGTGAAGCACAGACAAGGAAAAAATAGCACAGCTTCTACAGTAAAACTTTATTTAGCTTGAAGAATTCTTTTTTGAGGCTCATCTGCATTTTCTGCATAGATACAAAAATGTATGTATTTTTTCTTTGAAAAACAATATATTTTTCTAAATATTTGCTTTTAAAAACCACACGTGTAACCACACCATTACTTATATATAATTTAACAGAATAAACATTCATGACTTCATAGATGAAAGACATATAAAAGAATTTAGATTAACTTCAGTATTTTTGTCAATGCAATTTTATCATGCATATTAATTTTTATTCAGACAGTAAATGCTGATTTTATTTCTATTTCTCAAGAAGTGAATAAAGAGCAAGTAAAGGATAAGAGGGAAGAGGGCAGGAAAGGGAAAAGAGAGGGAAAAAGACAGAAGGTACAAAAATGTGCTTTTTGTTACTTAAATATGATATTCTAAACTATCATCATTAATATTCAGTACTTAGCATTATGTCACACTCAAAATTTCCTCCACAATAATTTTTCAGGTATTTTTAGATACATAATAATATTCTTCACATTTAGTAGGTTGGGACAATATGATTGTTTCAATTCTAACCCCAACTTGTTATAGAAATCAAATATTGGACTGGGGAGGTAGCCCAATGGTCTAAGTGCCTGCCTAGCAAGGACGAGGATCCAGTTAGATACACCATATCACATGCCATGCTGGGCCAGCCCCAGACATGTCCTGCAGGCCACGGAGACCTGATACAGTGGTGCATGCCTGTAACTAGGGAGGCTGAGATAGGAGGATTATGATGAGGTTGAGCTACATAGTGAGACCCTGCACCAAATAAACACAGGAAAGATTTTTAAAAATTAAAAATTCAAATATTAACTGTAGTTTTGTCACATTTAAACAATTAAATTTCTCTCAACTAGATTTGTAATCCTCAGTAATAATAAAATTCATACAGACTTCTGTTAGAGATGTGATAGCTACTATTTCCAAAATGGATCCTCAAAAAACAAAAAACGCAGTGCCCTAGTGGTTAAATAGATAAAATATTCATCACCAACTCCAATAATTTTTGTATGGAGAGGGAATTTTGATTCATGAAAGTGTTAGTATTTTCATATTTCTTCATCTCCTCTTTTCTTTTGTTAGACTAAACATTCAGTATTTTCTTCTAATTTTTTATACTCTCATCTGCAGTGCAGTCACTGGTATATTTTTCTATCAGTTTGTTTCATGTATAACTTCCAAACCATTTTTAAAATGAAATGAGAAAGAACCCAAATAGTCTATCTCTGTGTGGCTTACATAGTGGATCTAACCGAGGCAATATGACTCGACTTATCTCCCTCATATATTTAAAAAGCACTATGTGTTTAACTGCTCTCCACACAACTGAGAAGGACAAGAAACATTTTCTAATGAGCTCTTCCTTGAATACTCTCAGGAGGATTCTTCTTTAAAACTTGAGGATGTTTACAGTGAAACTTAAAAAAAGTAATCAGTAAATACAGGTGAAACTGCCTCCAAATGTCAGCCTTAAATGCAGCACAGAACACAGACAGCCATGGGCCAGTCTCTGCCTGGTGACATTTTCAGAGCCAGTATCAACTCTTATTCAATGGCAGACAGATCATTCTCACTCAAGATGGATAAACAAATGCTATCATTTTGTATTTGTAGGTCATTTCTTTGCATATTTTATATTTTATGACACATTTAACTTCAAATTGATTCTAGTTGTAAGGCTAAAAACCTTAGTTAAGCCACAACTATTGCCTTTAAAAGCTGTGATGACAAATGCATTGGGTTTGCCATGGTCTTAAATAAAATTGAGTTGAGTTTGCTGGGAGTCAGCCAGGAGCCTAATGAGAATGAAATAGCAAAACAATGTTTGGTTTTCATCAGAAACTGCCAGAGAGTTCTGAGCATGCTTGCTGCAGGCAGATGCTGGAGTTGTTTTGGCTTACTGTAACAAGGAGCAATAGGTGGTATGGATTAAGGGGAGCTAGTGATAAATGAGGTGGTCTGAAAGAATTTTTAGGAGGCCAAATACACATACTCTAGACTTAGTGATTTAAGAATTATTTGAAAGTTACAGTATGTATCTGACAATGTTAATATTTAAAGAGGGATTCAAAATGTTTAAAGTGAAAGACACAAGCTAATAGGATGTATATAATGTAATAAGACCTGCCTGATACAGGATTAGCTATTACTGAAAGTGTCTAAGCAAGGACCAGGGAGATAGTTCAGTGGAATAAGCGCTTCTCTGGCAAGCACAAGGGCCTAAGTGTTCATTCCCTGGTTCTGCTAAAAAAAGAAAAAAAGTGTCTAAGTCATTATTAAAAATGTATTGTATTTTCTATAATGAAAAGTATATGTACCCTAAATAAAATCTAGATAGCTTTTGGGTTTTCTATTGAAACAATAGTACTTATTTTTCAGTGTCTTTCAAAGCTACAGTAAGTACATTCCTGAAGTACAGAGAAATAGATTGATTGATACAAATAATTCTAACTAAAATACTGACATTGAATAGTACTTGCAGTATACATTTGTAAATAGAAAATGGAAAATATCATGAATTAGGAGGAAGAGAATTCAGTCTAAGTATCATACAATACTATACATGATAATTTAGAAGTAAGTTAAACTCAAGTTGAAATTGGGGCATTGTAATAATTCTTATATTGTTCGTGAAAAATCTGAATATCTTCTACTCTTGACAAGTAGGGATTTGAAGTCAAAGAGCAGTATGTGAGTGTGTGTGTGTGTGTGTGTGTGTGTGTGCATTTGTGTGTGTGTGTGATGCATTTAGTTGATAGAAAATCACTAAGACGAGAGATATCAACAGTAAATGAAATTCATGGTAAAATGACTTGAAGAGTTTCTTGGTGAAGCCCCAAATGCTTGGCATTTTTATATTTCAAGTGGGAATGAGAAATTTGGTGAGATCCTGAGACTGATGAGTTTTCTCTAAAGTGGCTTAGGAAGGCTCTTGTTACATTGGACTTTGCTAACAAAACGGAAATGTACGTCAGGCTCAAGGCCTAATTCCAACAATGTGTGACTTTGTCACAGCACATCGGTAATGTGGCCTTGTTACCGTGCTTAAACTTTAAAAACCTCATAGTAGCATCAAATTATGGAAATGTAGATCTGATTGAGTTATTATAAGGGATAGGGTGTTTTTAGTACCTGTTTTGTGCAGCTGTTCATGGTAAGTATGTGACCATCTCTTACTTGGGTTTCTCCATTTGTTATGTTAAATACAAGTCCAGAAAAATGAGATCCTTTGGGCCACAGGGTCCTTTTTCATGAGAATTTCAATAAAGCATTTTCTGCCTCCTGGCTTTAGTATTTATGGTGGTAATACTTTTCTTAGATAGAAAACCAACAAAATATTTTAAACACCATCAATTTAATGTAGCTCTTGGAAGCCCAAAGGTAAAAGAAATACTTAGTTTCCCACTGAATGAGAGAACAGATAACATTAACAAAAAAGTTCTTCTTTACCACCTGCAGGCATTTTATTTATCTTATCTTCATGAGTTTATAAATGATTTGAAATAGTAAATAATGATAGGAGAAGCCCAGTGCTGGAGAAGTGTATCCCATGTCCAGTATCACATAAGAACCAAGCAGACTGGAGGAAGAAAAGAGGCACACATGGTCCTTTGCCATACCTTCTGCACAAGAACTCCCATGAGAACCCTCCTTTCAAGGGAATTGCTCTTAAAGAAGACTAAGTGTGTGTGATTTCCCATAAAACTGTCATATAGTATTCTATAAAATGCATATATTCCCAAGCATAGACTGGAGTATGTACATTGATATATGTGTCAATCAGTATGAAATGACTTTAAGAAAGTCCAAAGCATTTTTTTAGAAAAACGATTATGCTTTGTTTTTTTTATTTTTTTAAAGCATTTTTATTGAGAAACAAATAGCAATGAGACATTTTCAAATCAAATTAGTAGGACAGTTTCAATAATTAGTACATTGCTTATTTTTTTAGAAAACAGTTGCTGTATAAGATGCAGACATGATATTCTATTTACAAACACTATTAGAACAGATCCTTCTATTCATTGAATTAAGAGAATGTAGCTGTATATCTATCTTAACCATTTTGAATATACAGATACAAAATGGCCATTCATTTGTATCACCTTTGTTTAGTTTTGTCAATTAAATATTATAGGTGTGTGAGTTCAGCAAAATACTCCCAAATAGTCCAGTAGTCCATAATAGTATTGGGTTCTCCATATGTCTGGCAATATCAAAAGTTGTCGACCCTAGTCCCCTACAGCTCAACATACTAGTATGATTTCACTTCTCATACTTCGGTTTACTACTTTTCTGCTGGATGGTTAAGACCAAGATAAAGCAAGACCTATATAACGAGAAATACATCTTTTGTATCTCATTAACATCTGTCAAATCCCCTCAGGATTTATCCTGAGACACTATACCACAATTTCTAGATCCTTTGTCTGTGTCAGCCATGTGGTTGAGTCATGGCCATTGCTTGACCAATTTGTTCTCTGTGAAAGCCTGAGAGAATGTTTTCTCTCTAGGCGACTCACCTTAGGCCCACTGTATATAGTCAATCACTTTTCTCTGTGGCCCTATGATCTCTTTAATCAGAAAATTTGTCCTGTAACTCACCACTGAGTTACAGGACATTACAGTACAAGTTCTCCTATGTCCTGAGTCTTAAATGACTTTGAAAGGCTAGGGCCAAAATGTTGGCTGTCCTTGTGGCCCTCCTTTATTTCTAATTTTATGTCTGCAAACTTAGGTTGTTAACCCTCCAAAAGAGAAGCTTATTGTTATTAATGTACATCCTAGGCTGTTGAGCTTAATCTCACTATCTGAATATCAAACATTTTAGGCTCAACATGCAAAAGATATTTTTCATCAAGTATTGCTATGTTAAACTTTAAGTTCCTACAAAATATAACATAAAAAATTTTAAAAATTTAAATATATTTTAAAAATAGGAATAAACAATTATATAGTTTACACATAAGCTTAGGATCTAACCATATGCAGCATTGCAGCAGGACAGTGCCACATCACTCCTTTTCCTCTCTCCTGCCTTCATTCACCACCCCCATCCTTTTTAAACAAATATCTGCATGAAAGACACCTCAGCAGTAACTGGCATGTCATGACAAGCAACGCTTATTCAGAAGAACAGAATGACATGCACTCCCAGCCTAAAAGTACTACTAAAATTGTCATCTTCAGTGCAGTTGTTTAGTTCACAGGTATTACTATATATAGACTGTCAGGATGAGAATCCTTTCAATTAACTGCCATATTTAAAAATCTTCTGAAGATTTTGAGGATCGTTGCCTTGCCCATCTTGTACATATAACTGTATGGCTTTGCCCCTGCTGTGTTTCCTAGGTCTTCTCCTTGCTCTCTCTTCATTGTCTAGTCTTCAAATTCTTGCTCTCCTTCTAAGTGTGCTATACATTTCTATTTGTAATTATTATTTTGTGTTATTATACTAGGGAGACTATACAATATTTACACATGTGTGTCTGGTTTATTTCACTTATGAGTATATGTTCAAGTGGCATCCACTTAAATATGAAGCATTCAAGTTTATTATTCTTTATAGCTGAGTAATACTCTATTGTATAGAAATACCACGTTTTTTTCATTCATTCTTCAGGTGATGGGCATCTTGGTTGCTTCCAAGATTTTGCTATCACAAATTGTGCTACTGTAAATATCAGTACACATATATCGCTATGATATGACGTTTTCAGTTCCTCCAGTAAAATTTCCAGCAGGACGATAGCCGGCTTGAATGGGATTTCAAGTCCTACTTTTGTGAGGACTCTCTACATTGATCTCCATAATGGTTGCACCAGTCTACATTCCCACCAGCAGTAGAGAAGTGTTCCCTTTTCCCTACATCCTCTCCTACATTGTTGTTGGTTGATTTCTTTATGATAGCTATTCTTTCTGCAGTAAGATGGTATCTCAGTGTTATTTTAACTTGCATTTTTAGATGGCTAGCAATGTGGAGCATTTTTTCAAATATTTATTCACTTCTTTAATTTTGTCATCTGAGAAGTATGTATTCATCTCAGATGCCCATTTCTGGACTGGGCCTTTACATTTCAGGACCTAATATATCTTAGTTCTTTATAAATTCTAGAAAGCACACCCTTCTCTGAGTGCTTATTAGTTAAGATTTTTTAAAAATTTGGGGGTTGTCTTTTCACTTTGTTGACAATGTCTTTTGACATGCAGAAACTTCTCAATAAGAATTGATCCCAGTTGTTAACTCTTTCAAGTGTTTCCCGTGCGAATACATGTTTGTTCATGAACTCTTTACCTACCCCTATGTCTTCAAGAGTTCCTCCTACTTTCTCTTCTAGGAGATTGTTTCTGTTTTAATGTTTAGATCTTTAATCTATTTTGACCTTAGCCTAGTGCATGGTGATAGACCTGGGTCAAGATTAATTTTCGGCATGTAGAAAGCCAGTTTTTCCAGCTCCATTTGTTAAAGAGGATATCCTTCCAGTGAGTGTATTTGGCCCATTTGTCAAACATAAGGTGTCGGAGTGTGTTCTTAGAGACTTCAACATCTTGTAATCTATTTAATTGATCCTCAGGTCTATTTTGTTGCCAACATTATGATGATTATATCACAGTCACTTTGTAGTATAATTTCAAGTCACGGGTTGTAATGCCTCCTGCCTTGTCTTTATTGCCTAGGACTGCCTTTGCTATATGTTGTTGATAGTTTGATAGGGACTGCATTTTGGGAGTATGGCCATCTTCATGATGTTGCTTCTTCCTATCCAGGAGCATGGAGTATCTTTCCATTTTCTGAAATCTTCTACAATCTTTTCTTTGAGAGTACAGTAATTTTCATTGAAAAGATCTTTGACTTCTTTGATTAGCTTAATTCTAAGGTATTTCATTTTCCTCAGTGCTATTGAAAAAGGTATTTTGTTCTCTAATTTCCCTCTCAGTGTGTTTGTTATTTGTGTAGAGGAATGCTATTGACCTCTGGGTACTGACTTTGTATCATACCGTGCTACTGAATTTATGTATCAATTCTAGTAGCTTCTTGGTGGAGTTTTTTTGATCTTTCAAGTAAAGCATCATGTCATCTGCAAATAATGATAATTTGAATTTTCTTTACCTATATATATTCCTTTTATGTCTCTCTCTTGTTTAATGGCTCTAGCTAGTGATTCCAGAACTATATTGAATAGGAGGAGTGATAGAGGAGATCCTTGACTTGTACCTGATCTAAGAGTAAAACATTTCAGTTTTGCTCCATTAGAATTATGCTAACCATTGGGTTTCCATAAATGACTTTTATCAGATTGAAGTAGAGGCCTTCTATTCCAATTTTCTGTAGGACTTCAAACATGAATGAGTATTGGACTTTGTCAAAAACCCTTTCTGCATAAATTGAGAGGATCTTGTGTTTTGTTTTGTTTTTACTTTTCACTGTATTGATGTAGTGTATTACATTTATAGATTTTCAAATATTGAACCACCCTTGCATCCCTATAATGAATCCTACCTTGTCATGGAGTATGATCTTATTGATTTGCTGTATACTATTTGGTAGAATTTTATTTTGGATTTTTGCATCTATGTTCATGAGGGCAACTGGCCTTGTAGCTCTCTTTTTAGTTGCATCTTTCCCTGGTTTTGGAATCAGTATAATACTTGCCTCTAGGAATGATTTTGGGAGGACTGCTTCCTTTCCCTTGAAGACTTTGAGGACTGTAGGGCATATATCTTCCATAAATTTCTTGTAGAATTCCGCTGTGAATCCATCAGGATTCTTTGTCGGCAGATTTTTTATTACATCTCGCACTTCATTGGCTGTTATTGAGGATGATTAAATCTTGTTATTCAGTTTTGGTAATTTCTACCTTTCTAGGAATCCGTCCATTTCATCTGTGTCTTTTAGTCTATGAAAGTAAAGATTCTCAAAGTAGCTATTGATAATCTTCTGAATTTCTGCTGAGTCTGTGTTTATTATACCCCTTTCAATCTTTATTGCTTGTATTTGAATTTTTTCTTTCCTTTTTCTGATGAAGGTAGCTAAGGGCTTATCAATTTTATTTATTCTTTCAAAGAACCATCTTTGAACTGTTTTCTTCAACACAACTGAGTTTATTTCTGCTTTAATTTTTGTGGTTTCTTTCTATCTCTGGGCTCTGGGTTTGGTTTATTCTTCCTTTTCTATTCGTTTCAGGTGTAGCATTAGGGTGTTTATTTGTTTGCATTCTTTTTTCCTAATGTGTGAGTTCATAGCTATAAATTTTCCCCTGAGAATTCTTTCATTGCATTCCACAAATTCCGATAAGTTGTGCTTGAATTTTCATTGAATTGTACGTGTTGTTCAATATTTTGTTTGATTTCATCTGTGACCCACTGATTGCTGACTAATGTATTGTTTAATTTCCATGTATTTAGTGGATTTTTCTGGTTTCTTTTGTCATTTATTTCTAGTTTCATTGCACTTTTGTCAGATAATATAAATGAGATAATTTCTGTTTTCTTGCATATCCTTAAGCATGACTGATGGACCAGTATATGATCTCCTTTTGTCCCATGTGCAGCTGAAAAAAAAAAATGTGTATTCAACTGTGTTTGGGTGTATTTCAACTCTGTATATGTCCACTAAGTCCATTTATTTCAAGCTCATGTTCAGTTCTGTTACTTCTTTGCTAATTTTTTTTTGGTCTGGTTGGCCTATCTTTTTGCGATAAGGGAGTGTTAAGATCTCCTGTTAATATTGTGGTATTGGATATTAGATTTTTCATATACATTAAGACTAGTCTTTTATAGTTGTGTACTCCCGTGTTTGGTGCATACATACTTATGAGTGTTACCTCTTCATCTTGGATATTTCCCCTAACCAATGTATAGTGGCCTTCTTCATTTCACTTGATCCTTCTTGAGTTGAGGTTGAGAGGGCCTGAGAACAGGATTGCTACCCCTGCTTTTTTCTTTTGTCCTGGGGCATGTAGTATTGTTCTCCATCCATTGACTTTCATCCTATGAATGTCTTTTTTGATTTAAGTGTGTTTTTTGTATACAGCATATTGTTGGATTTTTGTTTCCTAATCCACTGTGCCACTCTACTTCTCTAATTGCTGAATTGAGTACATTTACATTGATGGTTATAACTGAGATGTGTTGACTTACAATTGATGTTATTTACCTGCTGTTGTTTATTCCTTTTGTTCTGTGTTTAATTGTTTTCCCTATTTAATGGGTTTCTTATGTTCCCATTGGTGGAGTTCTGATCAGTTTCGCCCCACTCTACAACATCTTTCAGTAGTCTGTGAAGGTTTGCCTTTGTCATCATGAAATTCTTTAATTGTTCATTCCCATGGAAGTATTTCACTTCTCCATCAAACTTGAAAGAGAGTTTTGCAGGCTATAGTAGTCTTGACTTGAATTTGTTTTCATAGAGGATCTGAAGTCCTGTATTCCATGTGCTTCTTGTCTTCACGGTTTATGAAAAAAGTTAGCTGTAATTCTGATGGGTTTTCATTTGCATGTAATCGGCTTCTTTTCTCTAGCAGCTTTCAGTACGTTATTCTTGTGCTGGATTTCTGGGATCTTGACTATTATATGTCTCAGTGTGTTTTGATTTGGGTTGAAGGTATTTGGCATTCTTTATGCTTCTCTTACCTGAATATCAGATTGTTTCCTCATATTTGGGAAGTTTTCTGCGATTACTTCTACCCATATTCTTTTTATATCATTTGTATTTATTCCATCTTGTGCATGGATGCCTAGTAGTCTCACGTTGTTCATCACTGCATCATCTTTCAGGTGATGTATTATTTTTTCCTGCATCCTAGTTGTTTGTAAGAGATCCTTTCTTATCTTTTCACTAGCTGTATCAGCATCTTCAACTGAAACTCTGTCTTCACCTTCACTCAAACTGTTTTTCAGGCATTTTGTTGAGATTTTAAGTTCCTTTTTATCTCTTTTACTCTGCTTCATGCAAGTATTTCTTTCCTGTATTGCTCATTGAAAGAGTCCATCTTTTTTTTTCTAATCTCCTCTGTTTCTTTTTCTCAATGTCTTCTTTAGAACCAGCTATTAATTCTCTTACTGCAGAGTTTTCTTCAGATTGGGTTTCTCCATTTGTTTCTGTATTTTATTCTTTAATTCAGATGCTATGAATTGAGGGATTTTATTTTATTTCATAAATTAATTCTGCTTTAAGTTCTTCTATACCTTTCTGCTGTTGTTTATTTTCTTCTGACACTATTAATTCATACATTTCAGCTGAGCTGTGGTCTTCTGCACTTGTTCTGGTTGGGAAATGGGTTTGCTCCTTATTTTTCTACATTTGATTCTTTACTTCAGATGCTATGTATTCAGAAATTTCTTTTTTTATTTCAGAAATGAATTCTGCTCTGAGTTCCTCTATACCTTTCTGCTGCTATTTCTTTATTTCTGACGCTATTAATTCATACATTTCAGCTTAGCTAGTGTCCGCTGCATTTGCTCTTGGTGGGCTTGAGGCCTGAGGTTGCATTTTGCTCCTTCTCTTTGTCATTTTGTACCACTCTGACTTCTGACCTTTCATGTGGAGCTTTAGTGCAGTTACAGCCTTAGCACCTACTGAAGTTTGGGTACAGATCTATTAAGTTTGAGTTTATTCAGTTATTCCTGACTTGGGTCTAGCTCTTGTGTTAAGCTCCTTCCTGCTGCTGCCCTTTGAACTGAACCTGTTGTGCCCAGTGAATCTGTGGTGCTGTTCTGATGTGCCCCTGGTTCGGGGGTACAGCTGAGCCCAGAAGCTCTCCCACACACTAGCTGCACCTGGCCTTGGAGTGGATGGGAGGGCTGTAGGTTTCTCCAGAAAGTAGAGAGGAAAGGGTCCCGAGAATGTGGTGAAGGACTCTCTCAGGTGGTTGCCTGGACTTCATCTGCCAGCACAGAGGAGCGCAAGAGCTCACCCCCACACTCTCTGGGCCTGAGCATGGGCCGGGTGGGAGGGCTAGAGGTTTCCCGAGAAAGTGAGGGAGCAGGACAGAAAGAGTCTGAGAAAATGACAGCAGGACTCACTCAGGGGCTGGCGTGGACTCAATCTGCCAGTACAGGGGAGCGCCGGAGCTCACCCCCACATTCTTTTTTAATTCAAGAAAGATTTAAACTATATTTTATAGTTACACATAATAACCAAAATACATTTAATTTAAAATGTGTATATTTAGTATTTTGTAAAAATAATGACACTTATGCAATATATTCATGAGAAATCAAATTTGGGAAATATTTTCCTTAACTTCATATTTATCATTTTTCTGTGGACAGCCATTTTTGCATGTGAAAAGCTGTTAGTCAAATGGTGGTTATATAATTCTAACATACTTTTATGTACAACTATTAAAAGTAGATAATATATAATACAATTTTTGAACCAAAGAAACTTAAAATTAATTTTCATATAGGGAAAGAAGGAAATTCTAATGAATAGAGAAACTTTTTTGAAATCCTTCAAGATCAAATAAAGGTCACTAGAAATGCTTTCCTTCATAAATGTTCATACTTATTCACATTTAATTTTATTCTATTGCCTTTCTTCTTGGCATGATTATTATTGCTGCTAAGTTCTTAGCATATCAGATGTTAGGCCTATTTACCCACAAATGATCTACATGGCAATTAACATTATTTTCATCATACACATGTGCTTCTTTCAATGTTTTCAGAGACAGTAAAGTGGCCCAAACCTGCACAACAACCATGAGTCAGAGCTTGGAGTTCAGTGTGGGCATTGCTGCTGAGCTCACTCTCTGAAAACAGCCTTAACTGTAGAGGAGACCAGAGTTCTCTGACAAAAATTATGAATCCTAATCTTAAAAAAAATTATGAATCATCTGATAACCTACAGATGCACCCTTATGACACTGGGGCCCTTCTGAAGGGGCTACTGAAGGGAATCATGATGCTGCTATCAAGAAGAAAAGGAAAGGAAAGGAAGAAAGAAGAGGAGAGGAGAAGAGAGGAGAGGAGAGGAGAGGGGAGGGGAGGAGAGGAGAGGAGAGGAGAGGAGAGAAGAGAAGAGAAGAGAAGAGAAGAGAAGAGAAGAGAAGAGAGAGAAGAGAAGAGAAGAGAAAAGAAGAGAGAGAAGAGAAGAGAAGAGAAGAAGAGAGAAGAAGAGAGGAGAAGAGAAAAATAGGGGCTTGAGAGATTGTTCAGTAGAATAAGTGCTGCTCTGGCAAACACAAGGGTCTGAGTTTAGTCCCAGGTTCTGCCAAAAAAAAAAAGAAAAGAAAAGCTTCTGTCCAGTTCCCAAGGTGAACAATAGGTGTATTCTGTCCACTTTTTTTGAATGTGCATCAGTCTAGATTTTTTTTTTATTTTACTTATTTATTTGTTTATTTGTATTTTAAGGAAGGGTCTACAGGGTGTTCAGGGTCTCACTACCACCTCCACCTGTAGTGATCCACCTCTTTAGAGCCTCACAAGAGCTGAGATTACCACCACACCCAGTCCCAATCACTGTCTCAACATGCTCCAGGAGCTGGGTCAGCATTGCAGGCTCTGGAGCTCAAACCCCCAGCTCCTAAGCCTGTTTGCAGGTGCTTTAATCTGCTGAGCTATTTGACCAGCCCTCAGTCTAGAATTTTAGTGGAAAAACAGATGCTATAGATAAAATTTTAATCAGAGGACACCTTCACAACCTAGTATGATTTTAGTCTTACTTGTTATTGGAGAGAAAAAGAAAGAGAGAGAGAGAGAGAGATTTGAAATATTTGGTGGATGGTTGGATTACTTGAAGTGATGGCCAGGTAGTAAATTACAAATAATTTCCAAAGAAAACAATTGCTGAGGACAAGCAGAAATTCCTCTAGAAAAAAATCATTTACACCAAAAATGTGGTACATTACCCACTCCGTGAAAGACCTGAAAGACCAAAGCCCAGATATGTGTTCCATGCATGAGTGCTTTCCAACCACCCTGCATCCTGGTGCTTCAGCAGCTTCACAGCACACATTTCATAAGTGGTTTGTTGCTTCCATACAATAGTGCTTTAAAGGATAGATATTTGGGGAGATGATAAAGACATTATAATATTTGATTTTAGATTTTTAAATAAAATCTTACTAGGAAAGGTAATTGTAAGAAGATTATAGTGTGAAAACCTATTTTAATAATTTAGAAAATGATGAAATTTAGATATTCACAATTTGTGTAAATTGATCCTCCAGGGATACTACTGACATTTTAGAACTTGAGCTGCCTACTCTAGGTATTGTGGAAGAGATCTGGGATTAAAGATTTGAGAGTCTATAAAATTTCAATTGTAGTACTGCCATACTGGCCAACATTGTGTTTCCAGGCCTTGATTTCATACAAATATGAAGTGTAAAATTTCCATTCATAAAATACATGTGACATCAGTGGAGGAATAGACTGACTTTAGGGTAGAACCTTGACAGGAAAACAATTCCTCCCCACTTCCTACAAAAACATTATTTAATTCTTCACAGAAAGAGGAGGAAATCTCAATGCGAAGCTCATTGAGAATGAATCAGTTCATGCATCCACCAGCACCATCATAAGATATTTCCATGCAAGATGGGATAATTTTATTAAGTTATTATGGATTTATAAATGCTTCATGTACTTTAAATCCAATATTACTAATGCATAAGAAAAGCACCAAGGTAATGTCTCCTTTTTACATGAGAAAAATCTAAAACTAAGTTGAGTAGATAAATTGAACTTAGTCATAGGAGGTAAGGTTAGAATTCCATGACTTCTGGGCTTAATATCTGGTTATATTTTATTATGATGCCATGAAATCTGTAACTTAGTAGAGATAATCCAGGCTTGTTTATTTCCCTGGACACTGGGAGATAACTTCTCATTACTGGAAGGAATCTTTTTTTTTTTTCAAGGACAGAAAAAAATGAAACAAAATTTCAAAACCAGATAATAGGAGATTAACAATGATTAATAGAATGTATATTGTTGTCTTCAAAATAGTAGCACAGATGATAAGATATAAGCATTAGAAATTGGTAAAAAAATGTAAGCACAAATTATTCTTTTTCAATGAACTAATAGAAATTAGTCATATAATTATCTTAGCTCTCTTGTGTGTATATATATATTTTTTCTTTTCCCTATTTTCTCCCTTCCTCATTCAAGTTTTTTGTTCCTTTTGAGCAGTATCTTCCCCTTTCACAATATCTATTATACATTTTGAATATTGTTTATTTTTCAGTTTCTAATACTAGAGAGACAATTCAGTGTTTGAGTATGTAAGTCAGATATATTTCACTCCTGAATATGGTCTCAAATTGTACCCATTTACCTACAAAAGCTTTCAGTTTATATTTCTTTATAGCTGAGTACTATTCTATTACATAAAAATAGCACACCTTTCTTATTGATTCCTCAGTTGATGAGTTATTTGGGTTGTCTCCAGGATCTAGCTATAACTGTGCTGTCATAAACATGTGTGCACATATATTGCTATAGTATGATTTTTTTGATACTTCTGGGAACATGCCAAGGGTAATAATCCATTTTTGTGAGGCAGTCTCCACACTGATTTGCATGGTGTTTATACCAGTCTGTACTCCCACCAACACTGGAGAAGTGCTCCTTTTCTCCCCAGTGTCCCTCTAGCACTTGTTACTTTTGATTTCATGATGATAATCATTCTTTCTGGGCTGTGATGGAATTTCAGTGCTGTTTTCTCTTGAATGATATTGAACACTCTCTCATATGTTATTTGACATATGTTTTTTCTTCATTTGAGAAGTGTATGTTCATCACAGATGTCCCTTCTGGACTGGGTCTTTGAATTTGAGGGGCCAGATCCTTGTCAAGTCTTGTTATGTTCTAAATAAAAGTCTTTTGTCTGAGGGACAGCTAGTTAAAAATTTTCCCACTCTGTGGGTTATATACTCATTCTAGTGGTGATCTCTTTTGTTGAGTAAAAACTTTTCAGTATGATGAGATCCCAGATTTTGATTCTTCGAAATACTTCCCCTATAGTTTGATCTTTATCAATCCCTGTGTTTTCAAGATTTGTATCTACTTGCTCTTCCAGTAAATTTCAGTGTTTCTGTTTTAATATTTAGATCTTTGTTACATTTGCTTACATTTTGAGTTTAATTCATTGCATAGTGATAGACAACTTTTCAGTTTTAATCTTCAGCATGTCCAAAGCCAGGGTTTTATTAGAAGGAATCTTGTACCCTGGAGACTACTAAGACTATATTAACATTGTTTTTGTATTTGATAAATACTTTTAGGGAATTCTGTAACTGTTCTAATTATGTTCTTCAGCAAGTTGTCCTTAGCATTGGGATATAAAATGATATAAAAGGCATTCTGGCACCACAAGTAATGCCTGTGAAGGCTTGTGCAATGGAAATTTCAACTGATAATAAAAATAAGAACAGAAAGGAAAAACATTAAAATATCATGATTTAAATTGAATATCTAGGCTAGAGATGTGGCTGAGTGTTAGAGTTCTTACCTTGAGCCTACAAGGCTCTGGCACTACACACACATAGACACACACACACATTCACATACACACACAACACACACATACACAAACTCACCAATAAATTGTGTATTTAATATTTTTTCTGAGGTCTGTATTAGCCTGAACAATCAAAAGTTATATTAAATAGAGCAGTGAACTTCATTTATTTTGCTCAATTCTGTTATGCTGAATCTACAAATTCAATTGCATAAATCTCACAAAAAGAAACCTAAAAGATCTGTAGGCCTGAATAACTCTATTCAAGTATGCAATAAAATATGCAATAAAGACAGGTTGTAGATGATATGGCTTAAAACACTACCAATGAAGCATAGCTCAAATATGAGGAATGATATAAAAGGAAAACCAAGTACATTATGCTTTGAAACCTATTTCAAAGAAGCACTGAAATTTAGTTGGCTTTCCATGTGAAGTAACTAAGCAATAATCCTGCTCTGTGGGTGACAGAAAAATTTATCTTACAATTTTATTTTGTTCCCAATTTAGATGCCTTTCTTTAAAGGACATCTAAGTAATTTGCAAGCTCTCAAGAATATAAAAATATATCCTTATGCAGCCATCTGATTTATGGAAACCAATTAGCCAAAAAAAAGTTACCTATTACTTTCTCCTAAAAATAACTCACAAAATTATAACAATAATAATGTATTGGAGACACAGTAATTAATTCTTCATGACTGTTTGACTCTATCAGTTCAGTAACAAATTCAGATTTAAACTATCTTAAAATATTGATACAATAATACCAATATTTCACCTTGTGAAATATTCTTTATTTATGAAATGATAAAGTGAAAACCATGATTTTCATTGTTACTTTAGATTCACTAACCTTAATAAGTGGGAAGATGACTGAAGAAATCCATTACTCATAAACTACTAGAATTTCAGAAGTATGCCTGAGTAATATTTTCATGCACAGCATCTTCTCCTTGTACCTTCCAACTGGAAAAGTCATAAAATTTCCTCAAAGGTGAATCCAATTCATAGAATTTCATCATAGACACTGATGTTGAAAATAAGCAGTTCAAAAGTTGCAGTCATCTCAGTGGGTTCTATAACAGTCGAATAACACCAAAGTTTCCACTGAAAAGAAAAAAGGCACTCATGAAATATGTAAAGATAGATAATATGCTTTATAAATACATTCTTCTCAAATACAGATATATATATTCTCTTTGTTAGGGAGCACATTAATAAATGATAATGCTTTTTCAAGCAACATTAAGGTGTTGGGTGGCAGCAAATACTGATAATCTCAGAGTTTTGGGAGGCTGAGGCAGGAAAACCACAATTTTGTGTTAGGCCAGTGGCTTAGCCATGTAGAAAGACCATATTTGAAAATGAAAAGTACAGAAGGGCTGGGAGCGGGGCTCAGTGCAAAGGTTCTGCGTTCAATTCCCAGGTTTTATGTACTTATTCTTCAATGACTTAGGATTTTCCTTTTATGTTGAGAAATAAAAGAATCCTCCCTGTGAACATAAGAGGAAAAGGATCTTTTAAAGGACTGAACAGATCCAACAAACCAGCCTGCAACTTTATAAAGAAATAGATGAACATCATTTTTGTAGAAAGCCCGAGCACAGCAGTAGCCACTATTGTGTTCCCAGAGCTCAGTGCCTGCACCCCCACATCCGACATTAAAGGCAAGTAACTCAGTAAGTGCCAGCTACTCCTCATGAAAGAAGATTTGAACAGTTTTACAATTTACAATAACACTTAGGGAAACCAAAGTTCAACCTTGATGACCTACAAATCCTTTAAAAGAGCCTTACATATTCATAAATCTGTGGAAGAAATATGATGTTTAAATGTGATGTAACAAATTATTTTATATGAATGATCATATCATTACATATCTTTATGATTAGATCACATTTAAAAGTTCTATTGAAAGTAGCAGAATCAGAGCAGGCCAAATAGGTCAGCAGATTAAAATGCTTGTTTAGGCACATATAGGGACCTGGAGTTCAATCCCCAGGCCTGCCTTTCTGGCCCCGCCCCTCGGGCACACTGAGACAGCAATTGAGACTGGGTGTGGTGGTGTGCGCCTGTGTTCCCAGCACTTGAGAGGCTGTAAACAGGGTGATCACTATAAATCCGATCTATGCAGTGAGATCCTGAACACCCTGTACACTTGTCCTAAATAGAAGAAAGAAAGAAAGAAAGAAAGAAAGAAAG
>PVKA01024974.1:0-14953 GCA_004027165.1 Ctenomys sociabilis
AAAAAAAAAAAAAAAAAAAAAAAGGGAATCCCCAGGGACCACAAGAGTGGATCCTAACATGGGCTGAGAAGTAAATGGATTCAGGAAAGGCTTCCAAAAACAAACAGCATCAAAGCTGTTGCATATTTAAATCCTGTCCACTGCCTTGAACACCAAACCCAAAACCAATTTCTGCCTGAACATTCCTTACATTAAGTAAATCTTGATTGATCACTATCTTATACTATATAATAAATCCCATTTAAATCTCCACTAATGCCAGATCCAAATCATAGACTACAGTTGACAGTAATGCTAGAGACATTAGGAATTATAGAGTTCCACTAACGTCAAAGATGTAAGGTATCAGTGAGGTGCAAAGTTTTATGCATTATGTTTTGCCTTAAAGTGTCAAGGAAAATTTCCGGGTAAGACACTGAGATAAGGGGAGGAGGGTATGCACACTTCATGCAGACACTGGCCCGCATGTTCAAGGAGTGTGAAAATAATCCATTGAACCACACATTGTCTATCAACTAAAAAGACACAGAAAGACACATGTCAGGTCCCAGTCTGGATTCAAAAATGGTCCAGTCCTCAGAAAAGACAGCAGTGTGGGACAACTTTTCCTTCTCCCAGATTCTGACATGCTTTACCTCCATTCCCTATATGTAGCAGCACCATGCCCAGCAAACAGTAGACCAATATAAGTCAAATAACGTGTGAACATTCTATACTAAATGAATCAGATGGGAGATCCATTAGGGTGATCCATTAGGACGTTAATGGAAATGTCTGGTCATGAGGTGAAAAAATCTTACCAAGAAAGTTGTATGAGCCGGGCGTGGTGGCGCATGCCTGTAATCCCAGCACTGGGGAGGCTGAGGCAGGAGGATTGTTGTGAGTTCGAGACCAGCCTGAGCTACAAAGTGAGCTTAAGGCCAGCCTGAACTGAATAGTGAGACCCTGTCTCAAAAGAAGACAAAAGAAAGGTGTATGAAAGGGCTGGGGAGATGGCTCAGTGGAATAAGCATTTCCCAGGCAAGTGCCAGGGCCTGAGTTCAAATCCCGGTTCCGCAAAAAAAAAAAAAAAGGTGTGTGAATCTAGGACATACCTCCACCTCAAATTCCACTCGTGCAGATAGCTAAACACTTAAACCTAGACTGGCAAACTGTTTCAGTCATAGTTTTAAACTATTAAATATGGCTACATAACATTTTGAAGATGGTATCCATAAAAAAGCTTAAATGTAATTACTTGAAGTTTTACCTACCAACAGTACTTATAGGACTTTAGCCAACATAGTTCCATGATACATACACATGAGTAATTTTTTCACTCAAAGATTGTAATGTTAAAAAATAAACCAATTCACACAAAAAGTATGATGCCTTTTAAATATGTTAGTAAAGTATTTAAACATCTCTGTTCTCCATGGTAATATAGGAACAGTTTACTGAAACATTCTTGACAGTTCCATGTATCAAACTAGCAGTTTGTTTTGTTTTGCAGATCGAACTCAGGACTTTGCACATACCAGCCAAGCATTCTACCACTGAGCTATACCCACCCCCCACCCCCAAACTAGTATTTCAATACTAGTAAACACAAAAAACTCACTAATTAGCTTTTAGCCTCTTTTCCTTCACACCCTCTGGTGGAGGTGCTAATAAGCAGTCACAAAGGCCAAACAGCAAGTAGCTAGAGAAAGTCTGGATATCAGTTCTTAGCAATTTTTGGTTTACCATCTAGACAAAATTCTTATTCATCTTTATTTATTCGCCAATTCTTCCCAGCCAAGAGAATTTAACCAGGTCTGATCTTAAGCTGTTTCTTTTTTAAAAAGGAATTAAAAGGTAGAGAACTTCATTAAGTTTGGTGCCATACAAGAAACTTTTTCCAAACAAGGGCACAGTCTGCTGTACACAAAATTCAAGATCTTTGTGTACAAAATAGTAAGATCTTTTTTGGATTCCTCATTCAAGTAACAAGAACCAGAGTTTCTGCTAACATTTATATAAAACTCTACTCGTTTCCTAACTCTCAAGAGCTTGGAGAAAAACTAATTTTAAAAAATTACAAATGGGTACAATATAGACCTCAATAATTCTCTGGTAAAGAGTGCTATTCAAATGCTAAAATGCTACAGAGCTTGCTTAAAATCTTGGAAAAGCAAGGTTTTCAGAAATTAATTTTTATTAAACAACTATTTGCCATACTGTGTTATCTGATGAGGAAATGAGAATTTAAAAGCTTTCTATCCTGAAGGAATTCTCGGCATAAAGGTTTTAAAACCTTGCTGGGTGCAGTAGCACACATCTGTAATCCCAGTACTCTATAGAGAATGAGACAGGAGGGCCACTGTGAGTTAAGAGGGCAGGCTGAGCTACCAACTGCATTCAAGGCCATTTTGAACTTCACCAGGAAACCCACTTTCCTTATTTAGTTGATCATAAATAAACAAATGTCCTTGATACACTATCTTTAAATTTTTCTTCCAAGACTACCTAATTTTTTCATAGTATGAATTGTGTCCTATTTTAGAAAATTTGGTTTTCACATATTCTACATTTTAGCTGCCCTATCAAAAACAAAGAAAGGTTTAATTTCTAAAAATTCTACTGTAGTCCTTTTGAAAGCCAAGGTTTCTAATAAATGATACCTATGTGCTCATTTTCATATGCATTTTATCCTATAACCTAAAAGGCACATAGCTAACACAGAAGAAACGAGCCCCACAGCACTGGACACCTCCAGTGAGTGAGTGATTATTCAGAATTTTAAAGCACCTTCACTTACACTCTTTCACCATTTTAAACAAATCTCTCTCATGACTGGGTGGCTTAGTCTAGGTCTCAGGAAGGATGTTTCACGCCAGTACACTTTGCCAGCTCACAGTATGAGAGAAGTACAATGCAGTTTCTCAAATAAAATGTCCCCCAACACCTGGCCTGCCTACTGTGTCAGTGCAAAGCCTTGGACCATATCATTTTCCTAAAATATAACTTTGTTTTTTCAAAATCTATTTTAAGACTAGTTTTTGAGTCCTTGTATTGCTTCTGAAAACTCATGTTTTAAATTAGTTTCTCTCCTAATAAACTAGAGTACTTGCCTCTGGACTCATTAAAAGTTGTGCAAAAACATTACTGACAGAATGTAGTAATTCATAATACAAGCAGGACTCTCTGATCCATAAACCCACTCCCAAAACTGTGAGGATGAACAATGTGGTTGAAAATGACATGAAATAGAAAAGAAAACAGTCCACTGTACTATAGGCCACCAACATTTGCAGGCTGCTAAAAAAGATGGGAAGTAAAGACATACTTGGGTATTACTTGCAGATTAGAAGTGATGGGTCTCAGGAAAAGACCAGAATATACATTTGGACACACTGAAGGGAATGAAGAAATCCTTTGAGGAAAGGTAAGTCAATAAAATTTTTAAAATTATATAATAAAGTCACATGATTTTTGCCTTAATGGACTGATAAACAAGAAAAACATGGCTATAGTGGGTGTGGTAGAGCATGCCTGTAATTCTGTAATCCCAGCACTCTGGAGGCTGAGGCAGGAGGACTGCAAAGTTCAAAGCTGCCCTGCTGCTACACAACACAAGTTAAAATCAGCCTGAGGTCAAGACTCTGTCTTCCTAAAATTTTCTTCTGTGAAAAGTACAGGACATCTTTAGTTTGATAAGTTTCAAACATTTTAAAAACTGCTTTTCTAACACAAGATGTAACTAAGCTTTATTCACAAATGAAGGTTAAAGTACAATTAATACTAAAATATCTTCTCAAAGAAGTATCAACCAGTGACCTTGTGTTGACAGGTTACATGGACCAAGTCATATCAAACAGAGTAAGTCTAAAACTTTTACTTCAAATTTTAAATTTGTGGTCAATTTAATAATATTCAGAGTATACAGAGACTATGGCTACAATGTAGCATTATCAATTTGAAAGTGCATTGGCAATGTTGAGAAGAAAAAAATGGACTATTTTCCTTCTCACCTTAAAAAAAAAAAAAAAAAATCAGATGCAAGTGAATTAAGGTTTACTCTCTTTTCTTCTTTTTTGAGGTACTGGGGATCAAACTCCTGACCTTCCTCTTGCCAAGCAGGCACTTAGGCCACTGAGCTATCTCCCAGGCACTTTTTGGGCTTTGCTATGGATTTCAGGCTGGTTGAACTCACTTTGTAGCCCAGGCTGGTCTCAAATCTGCAAGGATCCTTCTGCCTCGCTTCCCCCAATGCTGGGGACAGGCCTGCACCACCAAGCCCAATTGGCCTACTGACTTTTAGCTCCCAGAATTTTCCTGAACAGAATAGTAACTCATCTAACAATCAGAAGTTTTCTGCAGCTGAGGAAATGGCTCAGTAGCCAGGGAGATGGCTCTGTAGAATAAGTGCTTCCTGGGCAAGCACAAGAGCTTGAGTTCAATCCCTGGTTCCGCCTTTAAAAAAAAAAAAAGGTTCTGCAGATTTTACCACAGACATAACATGTAGCAAGAAGAAAAAGCAGACAAAGATTTAACATCACTAGAATAAAGCACAAAACTACAACACTAAAGTTCTGAATAAGGCTTTCAGTAAAGATAATCGGAACGAGTCTCAATACCATACTTCAACAGATTCATACAGGTGCAAAGACCACAAGCTCTAACAATACTTAACCATGATCACTCTGTTAACTGTATACAGCCACAAATCACTTATTTCTTATGCACTTAAATAAAGCAGTTACCAAAGACAAATCACTTTCACCAAAAGATGTATTAACAATCTTTGTAACATGTAATATTTCCCTCCAAGGAGTTTCCAGTGAAGTCAACCACTTGAAATCACGATTAGTAAGGAATACTGTACACAAACTATTCTAACGGCCAAAGGAATTGTATATTTTTTTGGATAACCTACTGGTACATGAACACCAGAATTCCGTGAGTGAGATTTATAACAATTATTATATTCCCAAAGGTTGAAGATTTTTACCTTGCCTTATTTTTAGAACTACACATCATACTGCACGTATCACATGACACGATGTAACTGTTTGCACAGAAAAAGGCCCAAACCATTGAAAACATATATGGTAAGAAAGCGATCCATGCACACTCAAGAATCAATAGATTCCATACTTACTTCAAGCTTTTTTAACTCATCAGTTTTTTAATTGAAGGAGTGTCTAGCAACATGTAGAAGCAAAAGAGAAAGGTACTTTGCATTTTATAATAGGAATTTATTTACCCTACCATGGGGAAAGCTGACGTGCAGAAAAACCTAACAGCAATACTGTATTCTTCTAAATCTACAGGATTAAAGGCTTAAAAAAAAAAAAGAGGTGTGAATCAAAAATGCAACAGAAATATTAGTAAATTATTCCTAGATAGAAAATAATTACTCAAAAGTACTCACCCTTGTAAGAAAAGAACCTTAACTAAAAATGCCTGTCGACAATTGAAATATTCTAAACTGGTAAGATAGTATTTAAGGAACCTAGTACTGTACAACCTATAGAAGAGGGGGAGGGGAAACACACCCACTTAAGCCTTTGTAAATAAGAATCGTTTAAATAACCCCCAAACAAGAAAAACACAAACTACAGACCATTCCGACAAATGGAAAACATATTCTAAACTGCTACTTTTCATACTTGAAAGTACTTTGAGACGAAGTCCTGCAACGATTTATTAACTATATCATGATTATGCAAGGCAAAGATTATGTAATTTTATCGTTTATTTTTAAATGTTCTCCGGCTCCACAACTAAAAAAACTAAAACATTTTGATCTCTCCAATGGGGAGGGAGAAGATTTCTCTGAGCTTACAGTTTAAAATACAAACATACACCCCAAAACAAACAAAAAACCACAATGATGGCTAGCCACGTGACAAAGGAGTCGGCAACAGCAGGATTGTGAATGGAGGAGAGGGAGGCGAGGCTGGAGGACTAGAGATTGTCGGAACTTTGGGGACGGCGGGCTTCCAGTCTCCTGACCCCTGAGGTGCCACACTCTGCCTCTACAGTTAACACCCTCAAGTACAGTTTTCTTAATAGGTCACTGAAAATGCTCCAATGACCTCCAGGATAAAAAGCGAAAAAAGAGGTGGAGGAAAGAGCAACTTAAAGTGGCGCCATCGTCTCACCCCTTTCCCCTAAGGCAATCAATAAACAGTAGGTAACGTGTTTCTTCTCTAAAAATCCACGCTGGGACTCCAACATCGAAAAACAAAAGGATTTTTAAGTAAAACATAGGAATACGGTTGTTTATCAGAAAGGAAACAGTTACACTATCTGAACCAAATCAAAAGACCGTAGTCTGAAAGCAGGCCCCCCAAAAGGCAATAAGATCCAACTCTCAAAGGCAAATACAGTGAATGCCTCTTCCTCTTTAGTTTATTTTTAAGTCTGCCTGAGAAAGACTACAGCTGAAAACGTAAGTGACCTCAATTTACAGGCAACAAAAATAATAAATAAATGAAACAACCAGTTCTGATACAAACCGTGAAACACTCAAAGATGTTCCAGCAAAGAAAGGCCTTTTGCAGTCGAGAGAAGTTCAAAGCGAGAACCAGAGTTTGTTTTGGTTTTTTAGGGGAATAAACCGTGTTCTTCGGGCCGCCTTTTTAAATAGAACGCCAAAGGCAAGCCTGGCGAACGAAGCGGCAGCTGGCGGGGAAGGGCCCCGCACACCCCCGCCCTTGGGGCGCCTCCCAGCCCGGACCCGCAGCGGGGAAGCCCGGAGAGGCCATTTAAAGTTCCGGGGATTTTTTCCTCCCCTGCCCTGCCTTTCTAGTTACAACTAACAAAGAGGGAGAAATGGGAGCCACGGAGAGCGCGAGGAGGAGAAAGGGCAGCGGGAGGAGGCGGCGAGGAGCAGCAGCAGCACCTACCACGTGATGGAGGAGCGTAGCCCGGGCGGATTCGGCCCCACAAAATGGGCGCAGTTTGCAAACAGCCCCCGGCCGGGGCGCCGAGGGCCGGCTGGCGGGGCGCGCGGCACGGCCCGGCGCGGCCCGCCGCTCTCCTCCCCCGGCGCCCGGAGCCGCCCTGACTCCCGGGCGGGGGGGCGAGGCGGAGGGGGAGGGGGAGGGGAAGGCGGCGGCGCGGGGAGCGGCCGCCGCTTCTCCCCCGCGGGCCCCGGCCCGGCCTGCTCCTCCCGCGGGGCCTGAGCGCGGCCGGCGTCCGCAGCCCGGCCAGCGGGCGGGGGCAGAGGTGAGGCCGCCCCCCGCCCGCACCCGCAGGCGCCGCCGTCTGCAGCCCGCGCCCGCGCCCCGCCGCCACCCCGGGCGTCCCTTCCCGGCCGGGAGGCGCGCTCCGGCCGCCCCCCGCGCCGCCGCGACGAGACGAGTCGGCCTCACGACGGTGCTCGCTTCTCCCGCCGGCTCGGCGAGCGGTGGCGGCGGTGGCGGCGGCGCTGGGAAAATGGCGGCCGAGCTCCTTTTCCCTCCCCCCCTTTAATCTGAAGCGGAGGGAGAATGGAGCGAGCGAGCGGGCGAGCGCCGGGGACACGGGGAGGAGGGACAGCAGCGCCTCCGCCGGCTGCGGCTGCGGCGGCGAAGGGCCGCTCCGCCCCGGCACGCCGCCAGGGGGCGCCCGGCGCGCCGCCCCCGCCAGCCGCCGGGAGGCGCGGCCGCCGCCGCCTCAGTCATGGCTCCTCGCGCCCCGCACTCGCCTGCGGAAGCGCGGCGCCGGGCCCCAGCCGCGGACGGAGGCGGCAGCACGCAGCACTGCGGCAAGCGGAAGGCTCGGGCTGCGGGGCGGGCTGACCTGGGCGCTGGCGCCGTCACGGTCCGTCTGCGCTCGGGCGGCGCCGCGTGAGGGGCAAGGAAGGGCGGGCTGCCGGCGGCGCCGGGGACGCGGCGCGGAAGTGTGTGCACTGGGGTGCGGGGCGGCCGGGCGGCGGCCTGCGGGGCGGGGCGGGGCGGGCCGGGCCGCGCCGGCCGCCCTCCGGCCTACCGCCGGCCCGCCGCGGCACACTGCGGCGCCCCGGGCAGTGGCCCGCAGCCACCTAGGGGCCCGCGCAGCCCACGCAAGCGCGCGCAGGCCCGCGCCCGGCCGGCCCTGGCAGGGCAGCCGGAGCCGGAGGGAGGCCGGCCGACCGGGCGCGCCGGGCCCGCTGGGAGCTGTAGTTCGAGCGGAGAAGCACGCGTCTTGTTTAGGGTGTCATGGCTAGGCAGATCCGCCAAAACAGGCAGGGCATTACACAATGCGTGCTTATGCTTCCTGCCGCCACCCAATGGAAGTTCGCCGCTACGCTAAAAGTTAACAAAGAACTCCAGAGAGAAACCCGTTTCACAACAAAAAGCAAACTTCCCACTTACCTACCAGAGTTAAAGTGGTGGCACCTTATTTCTTAGGACCAATTATTAGTATTTTTCTAATTCCTTTCTCATAATAGGGTCTTCACATAATGGAAGTTTTTCCAGGTTTAAAAGATTAATTGACATAATACAAAGTGCATTTATACAAAGTATAATTCCAACTCTAAAGTTGCCAAAAGATGTTTGGTAATATAAGTCAACATAACTAGTTTAAATTATGTAAGAAAAAAAAATTGTTCCAACAAGTAAATCATCACATTCAGCTGATGAGAACTGTTATGTTCTACTAACAAAAAGGAAGACGCAAAATACTCTACTTTTTTGTGGTTTACTGTAGAACCAATATCCGGTGTTATTCGTCATTTCTACTGGGGGGACCACCCTCCTTAAAGTTAAAGAACAGGCCTACAAGGTTACAGTAACTCACCAGCTCCTGCAGCACTTGCACCTCTCCTTTCTGTAGGTTTCCATTTGTACTCTTAAGAAATCAACACTCTTAACGCCTAGCCGTGGTTCCCAAGCATCAAAAGCAGGCAGTTTTAGAATCATGGGGTCCAGTTACACAGAATAAAGCAACATGTGTATGTATACATATTTGAATGCACAGCCAAAAGGGACCTCAGGAGAGATCTCTAAAATACATGCAGACAGAACTCTACCTAAACAGTTAATTCCACAAAACAGAGCAGAAGGATGTTGACTCACAATTCCAAGACCAACAGATGGCGAAATAGAGCCCTAATCTGAGAATTCTAAAGTTAAATTAACAAAATGAAAATTTCCAAATAAGGCAAATCCCTTTACAATGTATACTTAAACATTACATTCAAAAACACTCATTATATTGCTCCAACTCCTGACAACTCAACTTTCAGATATAATTGGGCCCCAAGTAATCAAGGTTATGACATCTTTTTCAAATCAGAACAATGGTAGATGGCAGAAAATCCTCATTTTTAAAACCACGCATTTGAGAACTGGGCAGGGTAGTACACACCTGTAATCCAGCTCCTTGGCGGCTGAAGCAAGAGGATCACTGAGTTTGAGGCCAGCCTGGGCAACATAGTGAACTGCCTGAACTACAGGAGACCCTATCTCAAAAACAACAAAAAGGGAAAAAAAAAAAAAACAACAGAAGAAAACTGACCAAACCTTCAATCCTAAGGATGAGGTAGAAGGAAAAACAAACACCCTCTCTCTTGCAAATTTTAACACTTTTAACTGTTTAAGATCACCGTGCAGCAAGATACCACCAGCATAAAGGAACAGAACAGTGTTGAAAAAAATGTTGGTCCCCGAGGACAGCATTAAGCCATAGTATCAGCCCAATTCTTACCTCTGGATTATAGACTTCCAGTTACATCAGAATGATATAATAAGAGACATTGTTTGTTAAAACCAATTTGAGTTAGGTTTCATATACCTACAGTAAAACAATGATTAATTTCTCATGTTTTTATAAAGTATTACTCTAATTGTTTATATTGTCATATTTTATGTGACTTATTGTTCCTCAGAAAAATGTACCCTCCTACAACAACTCTGTACCTGGCTGTGACAGCTCATATCTAATGTCTCCCCAGAGCCCCATGCAGTCACACACAGGTGGGGGTTTCCAGAGTGTATGATGCTGAGATTAAGTGTGCAATACTGAGATCCAGGGTGTGTGACTGCTAAATTAGTCCACTGATTGGTCTGGCACAGTTCTGGGCTTGGGTACTGGGAAGGCCCTCCCTAGGTATGAGCACTGCTGCCTCCAGGATAAAATATAAGGGACAGCTAGGCCTGGTGGCACATACCTGTAACCCCAGAGCCCAGGATGGTGGGATGGGAGTATTGCTGCAAATTCAAGGGCAGCCTGAGGTACACAAGGAGACCCTGTCTCCAAAACAAACAGAAAAAGGGACAGAAAGGCTTTTTCACTTGCCTCCTGCTTCCTCACTACTTTGCCATTTGGCTGCCTTCCTGCCTTCTGTTTTTCCTCAACAATGCTCCCTGCCACACCTACTTAGAGCCAGCCAACTATGAAATGAAAACTCTACAAACTATGAGCTGAATAAACCTGTCCTCTTTAACTTTGTCAGGTACTTTGTATCAGCAACAAGAAAGGGAACTAAGACACCACCCATATCTTTATCTGTGTCCTCTCTTTCAAGAACCTCCCTCCTTACCATTATTCCTTGTTCATCCCCTAACCCCCTACTTACCCCCAACTCATTTTCTGTCCCACCACACTCTGGTTAAAACTTAATACCGTAGGTAGCTGGGACAATACCCATGGCTAAGTGCTCTCTAATCCTCCAAAGTTGTGTTCTGATGCTCACCTCACCTTTCCAAGCCAGCCTGAATAAAAAACCTTTGAGCACCATAGCTGTGGATATTGCAATTCAGATCTACTACTTTCATCTATATAATAAACAATTCACAAAACTGAACTTTCTAACTTCTCTACCATACACTGCTAACAAACCACAAGTACTAGTACAAACTAAAGAATTCATGTGCCCAGGCTAGGCATGGTGGCACACACCTATAATCCCAGAACTAGCATGGCTAAGGCAAGGAAGATAGCCGCAAACTACAAAGCAAGACATACGTTGTCTCAAAAAAATTCATATACCAAAACTATTCTCAAAATACCCTGGGCTGGCCAGATAGCTCAGCGGACTAAAGCACCTGCTTAGGTAGAGTACAGTGGCCAGCAGCCCCAGGGCGCACTGTGACATTGATTGAGACTGGGTGTGGTGGCACACCTATAATCCCAGCACTTGGGAAGCTGAGAACAGGAGAATCATTACAAGTCTAATCTGTGTAGTGAGACCCTATAGACCCTGTCCTAAAAAAGAAACAAAAAAAAAAAAAAAAAAAAAATGCCAAAGAATTACCCACACACACAGCAATTATTAACAAAATATGCCCAGGGGCCAGGGAGATGGCTCAGTGGAATAAGTCTGCAGAACTCTGGGGGCATGAGGGGGTCACCATCATAAGCTTTGTGGTAGTCCAGAAAAATCTCTTCTATTCCTTGATATGTTAAATGGCTAAGAATTCAAAGCTAACAGGTGATCAGAAAACAATTGGCAAAATTTTAGTAGACTTAAACTTCCCATTTCATTCTTCTAACCTCTTTTCTGAAGCTTGTCTAAATCACCCCAGGAATGCTAAAATTAAATGTTATTCTTGGTAAGATCAAAATGAGGTAGCAAGCCGGATGTGGTAGTGCAGCCTGTAGTCTAAGCTCTGGGGAAGCTGACATAGGAGGACAGCCCTGGGTGCAAGATCAGCCTTAGCTGCACAGTGAGCTCAAGACTAGTCTGGCCTACATAGCAAGACTCTCTTTCAAAAAAAAAAAAAAAAAAAAAAAGTCATAAAGCAAGTCTTCCAATTTAATGAAAGAAGATAAGGGAACCAAGCAGGCAGCAAGAACTCCAAGTTTTAAACAGACTCAGAGCCTCTACCTTGAAATGTCTCAGGTTGGCAGTACAGGTCTAGAAAAGAAAGGGCTAGTGCCAGGGATATATCTCAGCAGTCTAAGTGCCCACCTGGCAAGTGCAAGGTAATGAGTTCGAGCCCTAGTATTATCAAAAAAATAAAAATAAAAATAAATAAATAAATATTGGAATAGAAAAGGACAGGCTAACTCAATCAGATTTCTCAAATAACATGCCATTGCCCTCAGGGAGGCATCTACATTTTTAATGACCAACTGTTTCTTAAACACTAGTATATAGTTAACTACTTTCTTCCCTGCATAATTAGTAATTAAAATATATTATTGCTAAATGAATGTTCAAAATTAAACTGAAGTTATTTCACAATAAAGCCAAGGCCATGTTTCAGTTCACTCAACAGGGCCATTATCATTCTGATCCCCAAAACCAGGAAAAAATACTACTAGAAAGCAAAACAAATCCAGTAACAATAAACAGTACTATACAACTTTGCTAAATGTGACTTATCCCAAGAATTCAATGTTGGTATAATATCTAACCCAACTATACTACTGTAAAGTACAACATTAACAAAGGATAAAAAACTCTACAACAAAGCCGGGCGTGGTGGCGCAGGCCTGTAATCCCAGCACTCGGGAGGCTGAGACTGGAGGATTGTTGTGAGTTCGAGACCAGCTTGAGCTACAAAGTGAGCTTAAGGCCAGCCTGAACTGCACAGTGAGACTCTGTCTCAAAAAGACAAAAAAAAAAAAAAAAAAAAAAAACCTCTACAATCATCCCAGTGGATGCGGGAAGAGCACATGACAAACTGTAGTGAAAACATGCCACAAGGCGGGAACTAGAGGAAACTTAGCGTGATAAAACAGTGCTTACACTTTTTAAGAATCCATAGCTACAACTGCAGGCAACATAGGGAGATGGAATATATCTCCCTAAGATGAAGGACAGAACAAGTATGTATACTCTCACCAGTCAGCATGACAGCACACACTTGTAATCCCAGCACTTTGGAGGCTGAGACAGGAGGATTGTTATAATTTTGAGGCAGGGCTTGGCTATAGTGAGTTGAAGGCTAGCCTAAACTTCACAGTGAGATGCTGAACCCCTTCCTCCCAAAATGGAATCTAGATCTCTATTCTCATATCATACACAAAATTTCATTATATAAACAATTTAACAAATGGGTAATAGTCCTAAATTTAAGAGGTATAACAAAATTCCTAGAAAAAAAAAAAACTAGTACATAAATTCTGAACAAAAGGCCTTACATGGCTCTGCCCCTATGGCACTTATGGAAAGTGTAACACCCACAGCTTCTCTCTTAAGTCTGCTTTGTTCCCTCCTTGCAACTTTCCTTAGATGACACACGTTCCTGACTTCTCCAAACTTCTGGGGTTTCCACTGTACTTCAGGCTTCTCATTCACAGCTTCACACACTGCCCTCCCACGAGCACATGCTTGGCCTCCCAGGGCTATCTCTTCCATTTTCCTGTTCCTTCTTGCAAATAGAGATCCTTTTGGCTCTATCTTTACAGTCCACAGCTTTATTGGAGCTTCCTTTCTGGCCAAAATTCACATTTTAAATCATCCTGCTGGGCTCTTTACTCTTGATTCTCAACGTAAGTCTGAGTAAATGCCCCCAACAATAGCCATGCCACTGCCTCAACATTTAACTGCCTTGAAATTTTTTTTTGCCAAATTAATCAGTCCACCACACTTAATCTTAGTCTCAGGCAAAGTCTCTGGACAAAAGAAAATGCAAACTTTCTGCCAAGGAATAACACACATTATCTGGAGTCCAGATGCCAATGCAGTCCTTCCTCCCAGAAGAAACCTCCCCAGCCTGAGCTTTACAGGCAGAATTTCTATCACCATTCTGGTCTTCTGAACTCTAACCAGAATCTCCCACACAGAACCACCAAAGGCATTCCAGCTCTATTCCTTCAAAGAACACCTCTGAACTTTTCCTGTTTCTTCCCATAAGACATTTCCAAAGGCTTGTAATCCACATGGTCAGGTTTAGTCACAGCAACAATCCCACTTCTCAGCACCAAAATCTGTCTCCGTTACTTTTCTCTCATGGCTGGAAAAAAATACTCAACACCCAGAATGAAGGAAAGGTTCCTTAGCTCACAGTTAGTGGAGGCTTCAAGCAATTCTTGGTTGGCTCCAAGAAGGCTGGCATTACAGTCACATATCACCAAACAAGCTTTACAAAGATGTTTACAGCAACATTACTCATAGTAACGGATGCAAACTACCCAAATGTCTATCATCTGATTAATGGATAAGAAAAAGTGGCATATGCATAAAATAGAATATTATTCAACCATAAAAAGAAATGAAGAAGCCAGGCATGGAGGCGCAGGCCTGTAATCCCAGCACTTGGGAGGCTGAGGCAGGAGGATTGTTGTGAGTTCAAGATCAGCCTGAGCTACAAAGTGAGCTTAAGGCCAGACTGAACTGCATAGTGAGACCCTGTCTCAAAAAGACAGAAAAAAAAAGAAAAAAGAAATGAAGGATTGATGTATGCTACAATATAAATGAACCTTAAAAATAGGCAAAGTGAGCCGGGCGTGGTGGCGCAGGCCTGTAATCCCAGTACTTGGGAGGCTGAGGCAGGAGGATTGTTGAGTTCAAGACCAGCCTGAGCTACAAAGTGAGCTTAAGGCCAGCCTGAACTGCAGTGAGACCCTGTCTCAAAAAGACAAAAAAAAAAAGGCACTTACAAAAGACCACATCATTTTACATCAAATGTGCAGCAGAGGCATTTCTAGGTAAACCAAAAGTAGACTGGTGGTTGGTAGGGGCTTGGAAAAGGAGTAGAGAGTGATAGCTAAGAAATACAGTTTCAGGGCCGGCGGTATAGCTCAGCAGACTAAGCGCTTGCTTAGGTAAGCGCAGGGACCAGTGTTCGATCCTTGGTTGCCCAAGCCACGCGGGCCCGCCTTCGGGTGCGCTGAGCCTGCGATGCAATCTGGGCGTGGTGGCGCGCACCTGTAATCCCAGCAGGTGGGAGGCAAAAAGCAGGAAGATCACTATGAATGTGGGCTGCATGCATAGTGAGACCCTGCACCAAAAGAATAGAAAAAAGCAAAAGAAATACAGTTTCTCTGGAAGATATTACAGATATTGCAACTTTAACTGTAATTATGAACAACTTTATATAGTAAAACGTTCTGCATTCAAATGGGT
>PVKA01024974.1:15053-33633 GCA_004027165.1 Ctenomys sociabilis
AAAAAAGGAAGAAGCCAAAGTAGCACTTAATTTCTAAAGAGTTTGACTTGACACAAAAAATGACAAAGCAGAAGCCAGGGAGATAGCGCAGTAGAATAAGCGCTTGTCTGGCAAGTGCAAGGGCCTGAGTTCAATCCCTAGTTCCACCAAAAAAAAAAAAAAAAATAGACAAACCACTTGTGAAAAAACAAAAGGTAAACCATAGTTTTGACATTTATTTTTCCTGGAGAAATTACCTAAGAACACTAATTTGCCTTTACGTTACACTTGCAAACTCAATGCCAGCAGCATTTCTGAGCAAAACAGTCAGCCTCAAACTCAACTTACTTACACAAGAATGAAATGAGGAAGGTGCACCATGCCACTGACTCCATCAGTGAGTGGGTGAGGCGGCCACCAAGCACAAATCCGCCAGCTGTTGCTGCTACAACTGTAATCCCAGTACTCTGGGAGGCGCAGGCAAGAGGGTAGAAAGTTCAGGCCACACTTGGGCAATTTAGGAGCTTAATGAGACCCTGTCTCCAAACTACAAGTTTTTAAAGGAACAGATACATAGCTCAGTGCAAAAGCCCTGGGTTCAATCTTCAGGAGTACCAAAAAAAAAAAAAAAAAAAAACCCACAAAATCTTATTACTGGAAAGGTAATCTTCAGAGAATTAGGACTGGAATGTTTTATTCTTTTCAAAGCTTAAACAAAAGCAATAGTGTTACACTCTGCCTGAAGAACATTACAACAGATGGTTGGCAAAGCTTCTAGAAAAGACTAGTTCAAAGAGAAAATATTTATTTGGCATTGTCATTGCCAGCGCTATCAAGGGCATAAAGAGATGCCCTAATCCACAAATAAAAGGCATCTAAAATGAAGACTATGAGCTGAACAGGGGAGAATATGCTGATCAGTCAACGCCATTCCCAGCCAAACCAATCACTGTAATTTTTTCCTCGTGAAGCAACAACCTTTCTGTTTGCAGTTAAGGTAAACGGGATTAGCACAGATCACTGCCCTGATAGCCACTGGGTTAAGATGATTAGCACTTGCCAGCAGTGCGGTCAGAGGCTGAGTCCAAGCAGCTGGATGACTGGTCAACTATTGGAGTCTTCAATTTTTTTCATGCAGAAAGCAAGAGATCCTGATAAACTTCAATCAAGATTTATTTTTACTCTAAAGCTCAACAAATCAGAAACCTAAAAGGTATTGTAATAGTAAAATAAGACTTCAATAATCCATGTGTCGAGCCGGGCGTGGTGGCGCATGCCTGTAATCCTAGCACTCAGGAGGCTGAGGCAGGAGGATTGTTATGAGTTCGAGACCAGCCTGAGCTACAAAGTGAGCTTAAGGCCAGCCTGAACTGCATAGGGAGACCCTGTCTCAAAAAGACAAAAAAAATAATAATAATAATCCATGTGTCTAACAACATAAAACTTTATAAAACTTTATAATCATAATATAAAATTATAATAATACAATTACATACTTTTTCAAAAATAGTAGGGTCTACTAAGACATACATACATAAAAGAACTTGGTTCTAAACTATGACAAGAAAATTAACTGAGATAAAGCATATTTCACCAACACTCTGTACAGTCAGAAGGAACTAAAAGTATCTTGAATCACTACCCCATTTGTTTTTTCTGGATACTGGGGAAGAACCAGAGCCTTCACAGAGCTGCATCCCCAGCCTTTTCTTCACATTTTTATATTGAAACAGGACCTGCCTCCAAGTCACCCAGTCAGGGCTTAACCCCATGATTCTCCTGCCTCGGCCTCCCAGAGTGCAGCTATTGCAGGGCTGTACCGAGAGGCTCAGCTTTTCAGCCAATTTTAGAAAACACAGATACAACATGGTTTTAGTTACACAAAATCAACTTTTTACTCAAGAAGCAAATATATAATATAAAGCACAGAGATGTACTTTACTGAAAGAAATAAAAACTTAGGACCTGTAGGGAATAGTAACCATGCCTATAATCCCATTTTTTTTTTTTTTTGGCGGAACCAGGGATTGAACTCAAGCCCTTGTGCATGCTAGGAAAGTGCTTATTCCACTGAGCCATCTTCCTGGCCCAAATTCTATATTTTTTGGTGGTACCAGGGATTGAACTCAAGACCTTGCACTTGCCAGGTAAGCATTTATTCCACTGAGCTATCTCTCTGGCCCCATATAATCCCACTATCATAGAAGGCTGAAGGAGGAGGATCACAAGTTTGAGCCCTATCTGGGCAACTCAGCAATACCCTATCTCAAAATAAAACTTTAAAAAAAAGATCTGTGTGGAGGCCTAGATTTAATCCCCAGCACCATAAAACAAAGCAAATGAGGTACTCAACCAAAAATTGTAAACTGCTGAGTAGCATGATAAAATGGAGGTAGAAAAACTTATTATTTGTATTTAGAGAAGGGTCTAAGAGTGTTCAGGGTCTTACTACTACATTGGACTCTTAGTGATCCTCCTGTTTATAACCTCCCAAGTGCTGAGATTACAGTCAAGCACCACCACGCCCAGTTTGAGGGGTGGGGGACAACCAGCAGGGCAGGCAGAAAAACATATAAAAATAATGCAATTAGGAAAGGCCATAATGGCCACTAAATGTAGCTGGTTGGGTGCACTGAGACCCATCCAGGCAAAACACCAAAACTTGACATGAAAACGTACTGCGAGTTATAGATGGTCTAAATGATACAATGTGGGATGGGCACGGTCTGCATCCTAGCTTCAGGGGACTGAGGCAGGAGGGCCACAGCAAGTCTGCACCAGCATCGATCATCTGCTGGGCTCAAAGCCAGCCGGAACTGCACAGTGAGAGCTGGTCTCAAAAGAAATAAACCACAAAACGCTGATGTCAAGTGAAGACTGGATGCATAAATGGATAAACAAAAAGAACAGCAGTTGATCAAGGCCGGACAGCTAACGTACAGTTTTATTTGCTACAATGTCTCCTGGTAAAGATACAAGGGAAACATCTATCTCTAAATTATTCTTTAAAGCATACAAATTACAGACAGTGAACAAAATTCATCATGAAATCAACATACTTCCAGGGCCAGGGAGACAGCTCAGGGGCCGGGAAGATGGCTCAGTGGAATAAGCACTTCCCTGGCAAGTGCAAGGGCCTGAGTTCAATCCCCAGTTCCACCAAAAAAGAAAAAAAAAAAAAAAAAAAAAAAAAAAAAAACATTCTTCCAAAATGGCATATAAGCCAGGCATGGTGGTACAGGCCTGTAATCCCAGCACTCAGGAGGCTGAGGCAGGAAGATTGTTGTGAGTTCAAGATCAGCCTGAGCTACAAAGTGAGCTTAAGGACAGCCTGAACTACATAGTGAGACCCTGTCTCAAAAAGACAAAAAAAAAAAAAAAAAAAAGGCACATAAAATCCCAGGTAGTCACGGAATTCCAAAATATTTTGTGGGTTTTACAGCATTTATATGTAAACTATAAGCTGCTGGGGAGGCAGGGAGATATCTCAGTAGAATAAGCACTTGCTTGGCAAGCGTAAGGGGCTGCGTTCAATCCCCAGTTCTACCAAAAAAAAATTAAGCTGCTGGAGGAAACATACTCAGGGACAATCATGTAAGAGTGACCTATAGGGGCCAGGGAGATGGCTCAGTACAATAAGTGCTTCCTGGGCAAGCACAAGGGCCTGAGTTCAATCCCCGGTTCCACTAAAAAAAAAAAAGTGTGACATACAGGCTCTCTGTCAGGAAAATAAAATCCAGACCTACTTCTTGTATCAGCAACATTTACCCATTCCCTTGCTCAGTTCGAGCATATTTAGGTGCTCTACAGAATTGCGGAACAAAAAAAAAACCTTAGGTGTGGGAGCACAGAGGCTGAGGTAGGAGGATAGTGAGATCTTGTCTAAAAAATAAAACAAACAAAAGAACAAAAAATACCTCAATGCAACTTCCACCCACTCGAAAGGAGGGCTCTGCTGCAACTGCAAGTCAATGAAATGGCAAATACCCAACAGAGGATGGCACCAGAAGAAACACCATGGGAGGGGCCAGGGAAAAGGCTCAGTAGAGTAAGCACTTCCCTGCCAAGTGGAAGGGTCTAAGGTTCAATCCCCAGTTCTGCCAAAAAAAAAAAAAAAAAGAAAGAAAGAAAGAAAGAAAGAAAGAAACAGCATGGGTAAAGAAAAAAGATGAGCTACTGAAAGGGCAAATCATACAGCCTACCCAAATCTCTCTCAACTGAGTACTTAAATATAATCTAATATATAGAATTTATATTGGCTTTTACAAAAGGTTTTGACACAGGGTCTCGCTGTGCAGTTCTGGCTGGCCTTGTGCTCATTTTTGTAGCCCCCAGGCTCGTCTTAAAATTTGCAGGAATCTTTTTTTTTTTTCGTGGCTGAACCAGGGATTGAACTCAGGCCCTTGTGCTTGCCACAGAAGCATTTTTTCCACTGAGCCACCTCCCCAGCCCCTAAACTTGCAGCAATCCTCCTGGCTCAATCTCAACCTGCTGGGATTACAGGCATGTGCCACCACCCCCATGGGGCTGGGGAATGAACTCTCATCCTTCCGATTGTCAAAATGTGCTCATGCCTCTGAGCTATCTCCCCAGCTCCTATAAAAGCCTTGAAAAGTTTTACTTAACACTTTCTTTAACTCTTAATGACCACAGAATTCTGAGTATATACAATGGATGGAGCAGGGTTTAGTTATACGTAGATATTCATGTACTACCCAACTGACTAAATAACAAAGACTGATCGTTAAAATGGCTTTTTAAATGTTTAACAAATCATATGAAAATTTTTTTCTAGCTACTCCTCAGACAAAGAACATCTAAAAATATACAAACACCTTTAAAAAAATCTGACCTCTCAAATTTAAAGATCCAACCCAAAACAGAGCATCTGAAACAAACAGCCACTTCTCATATAAAGTACAAACAGCCAATAAATACTCAGAAAAAAAAAAAAAACCACACACACACACACCATCACTGGCCACTTAAGAAACAAAAATTAAAACAACAGATTCCACCTCACTCCATAAAGAATGGTTATCATCAACAAATAATCAGCCAGAGATATTTGAAGTTAAATTATTATTATTATTTTTTTTTTTTTTTGGCAGAATCAGGGATTAAACTCAGGCCCTTGTGCTTGCCAGGGAAGCACTTTTTCTACTGAGCCATCTCCCTGGCCCCTAAAATTAGATTTTTAAGTGTTCAAATTTATATATAAATCCACTCTGGGTTCCTACAGAATACAAACAAGGTCTGAGGCAAAGCCTTAAATTTCTGAGGATCATTTTTTTTTAGGTTAACTCCTTTTTAAAGTCACTAATGCCCCCCACCCAAAGTGTCCCTTACTGCCTGTCCCAACAGAGCCCTGGCTGGCAGGCTCAGGGGTTTGTGCTAGTGACTGTGAAGCTGCCTGATCCGCAAACAGATTTTTTTTTCAAAAGCAAATAAACGTAAGTTTTTGGTATAGTTCCACCCATTCTTCTATCCAGGTATGTGACTCAATCTCCCTCCCTCCCTCTCTCCTTCTCCCACCTCCCTCTCTCTCTCTGTTTCTCTCCCCATCTTTCCTCCCCTCCCTCCCTCTCTTATCTCTCTGTATCTCCTCTTCTCTTCCTCCTCCTCCTCCTTCTCCCCATTCCCCCTTCCCCCCTTTCTTTCCCTCCCCCCTTACACACATATAGCTCAGTAGAATAAACACTTGCCCGGCAAGCTCAGGGTCCTGAGTTCAATTCCTGGTACCACAAAAACTAAAAATAAAATAAAATAAAACAGATTCATACATACACATACATAAACACATACAACTTTGTCTTTTGTAGTTTTAGAATCCTATGAATCTGTATCATCAATTTTGCAGTTATCATTTATTCAACGTAAAAATATAAAACTTCATAAGTTATTTTACAGCTGTGTAATTACACCTGTACCCCTAAATATACCATAATTCCCTTTCCCATTATTCTTGCCACTTTTAAGTTATCATTTCTTAGTACTATACTTAATGTTTTGTCTGAATCTTTCTAAGGCTCTACCCCTCCCTTAAGATAAATTCCTAAAAGTAGAATTATTGAATGAAAGAAGTCTTAGGTTTTGTCAGCATATTCTGCCAAAAATCTTCCAGAAAAACTGGCGCTGATGCACTCATTAGTAGGTTAATCTGTCCCCTCACCAACTTTTGACAGAAGAGTTCATTTGCCAATTTGATCAGGGTTTTTTTGATCACTTTTTTTAAATGTCATTTTCTGTAGTCCTCTGCTTAGTCATAAAAAATGCTTCTCTCAGGGGCCAGGGAGATGGCTCAGTGGAATAAGCATTCCCCCGGCAAGTGCAAGGGCCTGAGTTCAATCTCCAGTTCCGCCAAAAAAAAAAAAAAAAAAAAAAAAAAAACTTCTCCCATGCTTCGTGGTGGTTGTATTTCTTCTCTGTGAACTTTGATTAGGTTCTTTTGTCCATAAAGCTTCTTTCTCTTGCCTGTCACGCTCTTGAAAAAGTCACATATCGGTAACTTCAGCTCCCCCTGCTGGCCAAATAATTACCACCACGACCAGAGCCAGACAAAAGCGAACTGTAGGCTACCAGTATTGCCCACTTTCCAAGCTATTACTACAAAAACAATTTATAGGTTAAGGAGAGAGACCCAACTTTTTTTTTAGTAAAGGTCTACAGGTCTCACTACATAGTTCGGACTCCTAGTGATCCGCCTGTGTTCAGCCTTCCAAAGAGCTGGATTATAGCACTCTCCACCACACCTAGTCTCAATCACTGTCTCAGCACGCCCACCCCCTGCAGCTGCATCAAACAGATTGTTAATTTGTTTGTTTGTTTTGCCTAAACGTGTTTGAATTTGGGACCTTGGCTTGCCAGGCTGGTGCTTAGTCTACTGAGCTATCTCCCCAGCCCCAACTTTTTTTTTTTTTTTAATGGAGAGAAATTTTAAGAAAAAGCAGCCAGGTGTAGAGTCACATGTCTGTAATACCCGCTACCTGAGAGTCTAAGGCAAGACGATTTGTGAGTTCAAGGGCAGCCTGAACAAATTGCTAAGACTCTATCTGAAAGTTAAAGCTAAAAGGGCTAAGACCCTGGGTTCAAAACTTTTTTTTTTTTTTTTTTTTTTTTTTTTTTTTTTTTTGGTGGTATCAAACTCGGGACCTTGCACTTGCCAGGCAAACACTTTCAAAACATTAAAAATGTAAAAAATAAAAGGTAAAATTTTGTGCAGGACATTTTCTTCAAGGAATCAAAAAACATGTAACATCTTTCAGAAAGACTGCCCTTAGTGAGAACCTGAGGTCAGCACTGGAAGTTTTAAGGAGGAAACTATCAAGCAAGGTCCATATGGGGGGCTGAGGTATGGTGCAGTGGGGCAGCACTTGCCAGGTAAGCATGAGGTTCTGCATTTTATTCCCAGTACCCCCCAGAAGTCACAGGTAGGCTAATGGGTAAGAGTAAGGTTGCAAACCAACCTTTGGAGGTCTCCCACCATAGCTCAACAACCAAAAGCAATTTTCTTTCTTTTTTTTTTTTTCTTCTTCAGAACAGAGGATTGAACTCAGGCGCTTGTGCTTGCCAGGGAAGCACTTATTCCACTGAGCCATCTCCTGGGCCCCATAAAAGCAATTTTAGACAAAAATAAAATGGGGCCAGGAAGATGGTTCAGTGGAATAAGCACTTCCCCAGTCAAGAGCAAGGGTCTGAGTTCAATCCCTGGTTCCACCAAAAAAAAAAAAAAAAAAACTTTGCCAACAAAAACAAAACAGATAATCAGCAGCACCCAGGGTGTATATTCTATTTTTAAAAGCTTAAATTTTATCTTAAAGGAAATGAGGGGAACAGAGAGTTTACCAAATGGAACAGATCAAAAGAAGAACTTTTTCTCAAGGTCTGGTTATTTCTGAAAGGGTATCCATTTTGACATCCAAAATGATCGTATGAAGCGAAATGTTGGAGGATTATGGTTATGTCAGCTGATAGAATACATACATAAAATATCCCCCTATTCACTAGCAGAAGAAATCAATCCCCATCATTCTGTAGCTTTACCTGTTCTACAGCCTTAGATCTTTGGGCCTAGCACTTACAAATTCAGGAATTTCCAAAGATCCAACAATTTCCTTAAAAGATAAGATGTGGAAGGAAAGATAACAACCTTGATCTTAATTTTTTTTTTTCGTTTTTGGCGGAACTGGGAACTGAACTCAGCCCCTTGTACTCGCTAGCGAAGCGCTTATTCTGAACCATCTCCCTGGCCCCTTAATTTTTCAAACCAAAATTTTATTGGTAGTTTAAACCTTTTTTATAGCTTAATTTTACATAAAATTAAAGAGTTTCGATGATTTTTTTTAATCTGTACATCTTAAATACTGGAGGGCCAGTGAGACTGCTCAACAGACTTAAGTGTCTACTTTGACAAGCACAGGGACCAGGTTTCGATCCCTGGTCCTGCATACTGCACTGGCCCTGCCCCTGGGGCGCACTGAACCAGCCAACAGTGGCGCATGCCTGTAATCCTAGTGCTGGGGAGGCTGAAAACAGAACCATTACAAATCCAAGCCGCATAGTGAGACCCTGTACCAAATACATAAAATGAAAAACAAATAAAATAAAATAATTATTTTTTTAAAGATAAAGACAGGAGATGGAGCCAGGCATGGTGGCGCAGGCCTGTAATCCCAGCACTGGGGAGGCTGAGACAGGAGGATCACTATGAGTCTGAGCTGTGTAGCAGGACCCTGTACCAAATAGAGAGAGAGAGAGAGAAGCTGGGCATCCTGGCACACTGATTGATGACTTCAAGGCCAGCCTGAACTACTACTTAACAAGACACTGGCTTAAAAAACAAAAACAAGCCGGGCGTGGCGGTGCATGCCTGTAATCCCAGCACTTGGGAAGCTGAGACAGGAGGATTGTTGTGAGTTCGAGACCAGCCTGAGCTACAAAGTGAGTCTGAGGCCAGCTTGAACTGCATAGTGAGACCCTGTCTCCAAAAAGAAAAAAGACAAAAAAAAACAAAACTATAAAATCTTTAATGTCTGCACTTAAAGCTCAGTACTAAAAATATGTATCTATAAATTCAAAATTCTTCAAGATCTCCCAGCAGCACACGGCCCAGATTTCCAGAGCTTCTGTGCATGTCTGCCTACAGTCACTGTTTGATATTGTGCCCTCGAAACTCTGGCCTTGTCATTTCTCTGACCTATTGATGAAGGGGAGAAAGATGTGAGGTCTGAAATGCTGATTTTTAATTTTTTAAAAATACAAACATCATAAAGTATAAAAAGGGGCCGAGGAGATGGCTCAGTAGAATAAGCACTTCCCTGGCAAGTGCAAGGGCCTGAGTTCATTCCCTGGTTCTGTAAAAAAAAAAAAAGTATAAAAAGACAGCATGCAAGCCAGGCATGGTGACACACACATGTATAATCCCTACACAGAGGGAAGCTGAGGGAAGATGATCTCTAGTTCAAATCCTAGCTAGATAACTTAGCAAATCCCTGTCTCAGAAAATTTAAAAGGGCTGAGCATGGTAGCACATACCTCCCCTCCTGGGGAGGCTGAGGCAGGAGGCTCAATGGAAGTCTGAGGCCACCTCAGGCTACATAGTGAATTCAAGGCCAGCCTGGACTGCACAGCAAGGTCCTGTCTCAAAAAAGCAATTTTTTTTTTAATTTTAAAAAAATTAAAAAGAGGGGACCAGGGAGATGGCTCAGTGGAATAAGCACTTCCCTGGCAAGCCCAAGGGCGCAAGGGCCTGAGTTCAATACCCGGTTCCACAAAAAAAAAAAAAAAAAAAAAAAAATTAAAAGGACTGGCAATGTAGCTAAGTAGTACAGCTGGTTTCAATCCCCAGAACTAGCAGGGGGAAAGGGGGGAACATACAAAGTCCCCTTTTTGTTCCATCCTGTACCTGTCTAATTCCAAGGTAACAAATGCCATTGTTTTCTTGTTTACTCTGTAAAGACTTTTGGAGCTATGTCTGCAATCTCAGCACCCTGGAAGGCAAAAGCACAAGGACCAGAATTCTAGCCCCACCAGAGCAGTTTACCGCTTCATGAGACCCTGTGTCCAAATAAAAAATGTGAAAATGGCTAGAGGTGCTGGGTCCAATCCCCACCCTACTCCTGCAACACACAAGAAAATTTGGGGAGCTTGGTTCGTCCTTGTGGCAGCAGGGACTAATCCCAAGGGCACTATCATTGAGCTCCATCTGCTCCATCCATTTTTTTTTTTTTTTTTTTTTTTTTTTTTGTCTTTTTTGAGACAGGGTCTCACTGTGCAGTTCAGGCTGGCCTTAAGCTCACTTTGTAGCTCAGGCTGGTCTCGAACTCACAACAATCCTCCTGCCTCAGCCTCCCTAGTGCTGGGATTACAGGCATGCGCCACCACGCCCAGCTTCCATCCACTTTTGTTTTTTAATATTCTTATATTGGGGCTTGAACCCAAGGCCTTCACTCTGAGCTACATCCCAGGTCTTTTGTGTTTTTTGAGAATCTAAGTCATTAAAAGGTCTGGGCTGGCCTTACACCTGCAATCCCCCTAACTCAGCCTCCCGGAGTGCAGGGATTGGCTTGCACTGCCACAACCAGCTTGGATATTTCTGAGACAGGGTCTCACTGTGCTCCAAAGGTGACCCCACACTTGCTATCCTTCTGCCTCAGTGCCCTGCGTAGCTGAGATTACAGGGGTCATGGGTTTTTAAAAGGACATTATGAACCAATAGTTTCTTTTTTCTTCTTTTGTCATTTTTTCCCCCTTTGTGTAGCCCTACCACTGAGCTTTATCTTTGCTGCCTCCTTCACTTTTCAAAAAAACCCCGCGGGTAACACATCACATGCACTGCTATGTATCTTGCTGTTACCACTGTGCCTTGGAGAGCTCTGCATGCCCTATTTGGTTTCACTGTATCCCTTTGCAGATCACCCCACTCTACCTGCCTGTACCACCACTTGATCTGGTGCACAGGGCAACCCCTAAGAACTACCTAAAACAGCAGACTGTGCCTCCACGTCACAGAGCATTTTTCTCTCCAGATCAAACACTGTAATTTTTAAGTTTTTTAAAGTAATAAGGACAGAAGAAAACTGATAGCAAATGTTTCAACTTAGATAATTTCCACTGATCAAAAGATTGGTAGGGAAAAACTCGGGCAGCCACACATCTGCGCTCTCAAGCAGAAAGCAAGAGCAGAGCACTCATTTCCCATTCTATACTCCTTCCATGCCAGAGGCCTCAGGTACAACTTCAGAGGACACCATACGATACAGACCTAAGTTCACATAAATGTGCAACTTAAAAACAGGACCCCCACACCTAACAGCTTGGTTAAAACCAAGGAAACTAACATAAAATCTGCTGTGCTGACTCCAGTTCTCTTGTTTCCTAGAGGCACTGAGGCCACCAGATCTTGGAACTAAATGCTCATTACAGGAAATACAAACATTTTTGGTATATCATCTGTTGTGTCAATTTAAGACTAGGCTTAAATTGACAATATGGCTATAAGTTTTAATACTTTGTAAAGAGAACTTTTTTTTAAATATGCTATGCAAAGGACTTAATAAATGAATATTCCTAAGGGGGGGTTGAAGTACAAAGAGCCAGCTTGGTGGCACATGCCAATCACCCTACATCCTGGGAGGTTGACACAGGACTGCAAGTTCAAGTCCAGCCTGGGAGACTCAGGGAGACCATGTCTCAAAAATAGAAAGGGCTGGAAGTAGCACAGCACCTACCTAGCACATATAAGGGCCCAGGCTCAATCCCTACATGAAGTAAATTTTTAAAAAAAGGATGAGGATGTAGTTTATTGTGGCAGTGTACTTACTTGCCTGGTAAGAGCAAGACCCTGGGTTGGACTTCTGCCACTGAAAAAAACAAAAATACTCTTGGATATAGCTCAGTGGCATAAGTGCCTGCCTGGCAAGTGTCAGGTCCTGAGCTGGATCCCCAGTACTGCAAAAAAAAAAAATACTCTTATACAAGGCCCTCTAACTCCTCAGTGGTTTTCAAGAACTATGATTGTGTTTCCCATATAACCCATCCAACTCTACAGGGAGATATGCTGGAAAAACTGTGTCACTTTGGCTTCCTTTATACTAATATAAGCACTCATTATCCAACAATAGCAGCTGAAACCTAAATGAGGATGAAAATCCAAGTCTGTATTAGCTAAAGATTTCCCAAAAGTCCAAATATTTAGGTTATACAGACTGGATCATTCTAACTTATCCACCGCATCAATTTGGAATTCCACAGAGCAGATTACCAGAAAACACTCTCTGTCACACTAGAAGCTCCAAAGGAAGATAAAGCTACTGCAGCTTTAGTTCTGTCCCTGTGTGGCCCCTATGGAGAGTTCCTTGGGCATCTATGTAGATTAGCAGTCGTCTGTTACTCCTGGAGAACCACCACTCCAATAAGAGCTTTTTCACCTAAAGATCACCTGTCCACACTGCCCACATGAGGTTGAACCTGTAAGATAAACCTTGACACATGCACTACCTGTTGAAAAAAAGTAAAACCTCCTGAAATGGCCCGCAGACCAGAAGGGGAGTGCTGCAAAGACTGCATGTAGAAGCCAGTAGGTCCTGGAGTGCTCCAGTGCACTATAGGAAGTTTCAGAGTAAACAAATGGTTACTGACACATCTTTGGTAAGGCATGAATCAGCCCCTGATTTGCAAGAATGGGACACACCCTCATACCTACAGCTCTGAAGTGTCTGCTGGAAAATAGACCTGGAAGTCTAGTGTCAGCCCACCCTACCAGGACTTGAACAGAATTTTATAAGAAAGTAGGTAATCATAATTTAATGTTAAAAAGATAAACACATCATCATAATGAAATTTAACATGGGAACTTCATTAACATTTGAACAGCAATAAAAAAACAGCAATACAAATCCCAGGAACTTAATATGATGGCTTTGGAAGGAAAAGGAGATTGAAGAATAGCAAGTTAAAAAATAATATTCTTGATTATAAAAAAGAAAAAATTAAAGCCTACCAATGAAAAAACTAGCACATCTTACCTTAAAAGGCATCCAAGTAGCATTCATAGTGTCAGGAATATTTCAGACAATACTCAGAAGTGAGCAAAAAGAGAATCTCAGTAATTCCTTCTGTCACCGAGAATGAACAGGTAGGAAAATTCTTGTTTCAAGAAGGTATCTGAAAAAGAATTTTGATTTAGACTCCAAAAAACCCAGTATCCTTAAAAATACACATTTAAACTACCTGGAAAGAGGTTTCAAGTGCTACTTGCCTCGCCCCGTTACAAAGGTGCACACAACACAAGCTTCCTTTGAAAAAGTGCAAATGTGTATATGAATCTTCATATATGTATAAAAATGTTATTTTATACAAAAGGAGAAACAAGTACATACATTTTAGACAATGGAAAACTGCTTATCAAAGAATTAGAAAACAAAAATCCCAAAGAGAAAAAAAAAAAAAAAAAAAACCCGATTATCCAGAGGTTTCATAAACATTAATGGAAGGCGGTTTGTTTTTTAAAAGACTCTTGCCACACTTAATTTTATTTAGTAAATTAAAAACCACTCTTAATGATCCCAACTGTATTAAGTTTATCATAAAGAGCCAATTTTACATGAAAAAATCCACTCTTGACCAGACTACTACAAGCAAAGAAAAGGCCCCCTTTCCTAGGATCCCTAAAAGCCGACCAAACAACTTAATTCTGAGGATGGGGCGGCAGTCTGCGCGGAGGGAGGAGGATGGACCCAACGACCTCACGTAGGATCCTTTTCTGGACCTCGATGAAATTCCAGCTCAACCAGTTACTGCTTCGCTTAAAATGGAGGCTTCCCCAAGTAGGGACAAAAATAACAGCACTCACCTCTTTAAACACAAATTTCAAAAAATCAAGAAGTATCCTCATTTTAAAAATACAAGCCCTGGAAGCTCTAGAGTGGGCTCTGCCAGGAGTTTGCCTCCTCGACTTCCAAGACTCGGCATCACTTTCCGACCACTCAGCAGCAGAAGGGTGCTCCGGACCCACGTCTCGGGCGGCTCTGGGGGACCCCCGGCCCGCGACCCCCACCTCCAAGCCGCGGGAGAAGAAAAAGGGGCGAGCCCGGCATCTCCCCTCCCCCGCGCGGCCCGAGTCCCACCTCCGGCCCCTCCCGCAGGGGGCGCCGCTCTGGTCCAAGTCCATTGTTGGGGAGGGTACGGGGGCGCGAGGGCGCCACGGGGCGCGGGCGGGCAGCTCGCCGGGGGGCGGCCCGCGAGATGAGGAGTCTCTTCCCCTCCGCGTCGGTCCGTCCCACCTCGCCTGGCCTGGAGCCCCGAGCTCGGCGCGGCGCCCCCGCCCCCGGCAGCTGGACCTGGAGCTCCTCGGCTGGCGGCCCGGGCCCCGCTGGCGGGTGGGCGCGCGAGGGGGTCCCCGGCGCCGCACGCGTCCGCGCTCCCCCGGCCCGCCGCCTCCAGGGCCCTCGGCGGCGTCCGCCTCCCGGGCCCCTCAGCCCCCGGCCCCGGCCGCGCCGCGCCCCCGGGGCGCCCCAGGAGGAGCTGCCGCCGCTGCCCACCATCACCCCGACCCGCTTGGGCCCGCACCTCCAGGGGCACCGGTGCCAACGGCAGCTCCCCCAGCTCCGGACCTACCTGCACGGCTCAACCAAGCCTAGAAGTGGGGGCGGGCACCCTTCCGCCCTCCGCCACCTCTCATTGGCCCTTCCAGGGTACATCGCAGGTACTATTGGCTGGAAGCTCCTGTCCGTCAGAGCGGAGGGGCGGGACAGAGGAGGAGAGGGATGCTGGTGCTTCTACGTCTCTGTCTCTGTGTGTCTCTCTGTCTCTGCCTCGGCCCTTGGAAATGAGAGGCTTTGGGGCGAGAAAACTGGGTAGGGGCCTGGGGAGGGAGGACGAGGAATAGGAGCCGTGACCGTGCTTCACACCAGTAGGCCGAGCCAAAGCCCACCTCAGTCTCAGGTCCTCTCCATCACCCCAACCCCTGCCCCTCACCCTTCTAGGTTCTTCATCCAGGAAGCGACGTGATCAAAACTCAGGCCGGAAGGCCAGAGGGGGAGATTTTACACATGTCCATAAAATATACACGTACAGATATTTTTATATATAAAGCCAACCAGATTTAAGAGCATGAGGGCCCAGGGAGGAAAGAGCCCACATCCCCCAGACAAGGAAGGACTTAAGATATAGCTGATACCGACTGTATGAGGAGGAATCCAGCATCCCACCCAGAGCCTACTGACAAGGGTTGCCTCCTGGAATGGGACCTGAGTGCCTCGGGCTTGGGAGACGGGAAAGACAATCCCATTCCTCAGCTCCTGTAGCCTTTGATTTTTGTACCATTCATAAACATAAAAAAAAAATGATTTCAAATTTTAAGTCACAAAATGAGGGAAAAGACAAAAAGTGGGACATTATGCAGATATAGAAAAGAATTTTAATTTTTGATTCGTTCAGTTCCAGATACCAGGGTTAAACCCAGTAGAGATGTCCAGAGACAGCTGGAGTTCTGGGGTTTCAGAGTAGGTGGACAACCTGGACTAGAGAAGATACAGTTTACAACCTAAATATAGAGGGCTATGACATACTAAGCAATAAATCTACCCAAAATGTTAAATATACATCCACATTTAAAGTCAAGAGGATGAAAAAGAAACAGAACGGTAAAACTGCATGAAAATTAAAGCAGCAAAGGTCTCTGGCAAAACAATGAAGCTAGGGCTGGGGAGATAGCTCAGTAGAATAAGTGCCTACCTAGCAGGCTCAGGGTCCTGAGTTCAATCCCCAGTACCGCCAAAAAAAAAAAAAGAAGGTATAAGAGCAGCAAAGGTCTTAAGGTTCCCCTAAGGGACTGTCCTTAAGCTCCAGTAGTCAGGTAACTATGAAAATCCAGAAAATACCTGTACAGCAGAATCCTTAATTTTTTTGTACCACAGACCTTTTGGCAGCCTGATAGTATGTATGGATTCTTTCTCAGAATGTGTGTGAGTTTCATTATTTATTGTTCCTTTGTTTCTTTTTAGTACATATTTACAGTACATAATTATTACATTCATCGCGGGGAGTTGGTACATGTGCATAGCATATTCCTAATTGTTTTAAAATTTAGGGGCCAGGGAGATGGCTCAGTGGAATAAGCGCTTCCCTGGCAAGCACAAGGGCCTGAGTTCAATAATTCAATCCCCAGTTCCACCAAAAAAAAAAAAAATAATAATAATAATAATAAAATAAAGTGCATAACATACGCAGGAATCAAGTGACATAATCCATATTAAAAGTCTTCAAAATATTTCTAAAAGTATAGTATAATAATATACTGTATTTTATTAATATAAAACAAATTATAATTTTTGAACCTGGGTTCCATCAAGGGCTCAGCGCGCCCAGGGTACCGGCATGGCTTGTGGCGCCAGGGATTGAACCCTTGGCCCTGCGCTTGCCTAAGCAGGCGCTTAGTCCGCTGAGCTATCTCGCTAGCCCTGCAAACTATAATTTTAAGGTCATAAGTGACATAAATGTTATTTTAAAATATCATCCGCAACAACTATCCAAAAAAAAAAAACCTCTTGATTCCCAGGTTCCACCAAAAAAAAAAAAAAAAATCTGTGATTTCTCCTGATGATAACGGGTACTTCCAATGTTACTGTGGTTTGTTGATCCAGTGGTAACTCAGGGAAATGCTGTATGTTCTTTTGGACCTTAACAAAAGTAAGGGTATTTTTTTACCTGTGGACCACAGATTGAGAAAGACTACCCTGCAGAAATAATCATTCCTGCCACCTTCTACACACTTCTTGACCCCTCTTTACTACTTCTCATTTCTCTTGACTCCAAACTCTCTCTCTCTCTCTCTCCCACTCATTCCAACACATGCGTGGCATCCCTGTGCCACAAAGACCAAAAAAAAATATGAGAGTTGAAGGAAAGGGGACTTAACTCTGAGAGGAGTGCTTGCTTGCCTGCGTGCTCTGGGTTGGTCACCAGAAAGACGCACTACGTTGGGCAGATCTGAGATGATGAGGAGGCCAGGATGGGTTATGATTCATTGCCATGAAGGAGCACAAATAATAAAAAGAAAACATCTTTATCTGTTAAGAATCTTCCCAGAGTTACTAATTCTGCTTGTATCACCCTTAGAAATCACCTTTAGTCCCATTCCTTATGTCCTATTTGGGAATTGTGCCTATTCTGAGAATTGTTGTAAGGGCTAAATTTGTTAAGATAACAAATTTCAAAAGCAGCATGTGGCAAGCAGTTGTTAACTATCATTATCGTTACGTTTATCATCTTTTATTCCAGGCAATTCCATGAAAATTTCTGGCATAATTTGTGTTAATGACATGCGTGGTAGCAAATGAAGAACAATAAAAAGCTTAATATCAAACACTCGTTTTCTACTTAAAAGTTTCCCAAAATATTCTGTTTCTTCCAGTGTATTTTTCATTCCTCTAAGAGAGAAATATCAATTTTTTTAAGGTACTGTATTTTTTCTTTTTTTTTTTTTTGTATGGTATCAGGAATTGAACTCAGGCCCTTGCACTTACCAGGGAAGTGCTTATGTCACTGAGTCATCTCCCCATCCCCTTGTAAATTTAGAAAAAAAATTGCTCATATTATCAAGAGCTAATTTCTACAAGGCTATATTTAAAAACTCCTACAAATCAATAGTAACTAGCAATCCTTGTATACTGCTGGTGGGAGTGTAAACTTGACAACCACTTTAGAAAAAGACTGATGTAATTCCATAAAACTTAGGATATCTATACTGAATGTCCCAGTAATCCCACTACTATATATACAAGAAAATGTAAAATTTAGGCAAGAATGGTGGCACATGCCTATAATCCCAGCAATTGGGAGGTTGAGGCAGGGAGCTCACCATGAGTTTGAGGCCAGCCTGGCCTACACAATGAGTTCAAGGCCAGCTTGAGCTGCACAGTGAGGCCTTCTCTCAAAAAAAAAAAATGGGGCCAGGGAGATAACTCAGTGGAATAAGCACTTCTCTGGCAAGCGCAAGGGCCTGAGTTCAATCCCCAGTCTGGCGAAAATAAATAAATAAATAAATAATCAATGCCTTTCAGATATCACTCCATCCAACAGATCACAAACAGTTTGGCAACACTGGATTAATGAATAGGAATAGTCCTTGTTCTACATGACTGGTGGAAATATAAAATTTTCCAATGTCTGTGCCATTAGGCAGTAGCCATTGAAATTATTGCTGGGTGTAGCTATGCTCAGGAACCTGAGGCAGGAGAATTGCTGTAAGCATAGGGGTAGCCTGGGTTACATAGTGAGTTCAAGGCTATCCTGAATTACATAGCAAGGTCTTGTCAACAACAACAACAACAACAAAAAAAAAAAAGTATAAAGCTGTACACCTTTAAAATTGGCAATTCTACCCCTAGAAATTCATTTATTTCCTAAAGCTATTTATTGGGGCATCTACTATGCTACAGGCAACATTTAATGCCCTGGAACACTGACAGTAAACTTTTCCTTTTTTTTTCCAGTACCAGGGATTGAACTCAGGACCTTGCACTTGCCAGGCAAGTGCATATTCTACTGAGCTATCTCCCCAGCCAGACAGTAAACTTTTTTTTTTTTTTTTTGTTTTTTT
>PVKA01024975.1:0-33540 GCA_004027165.1 Ctenomys sociabilis
TTTCTCTGGCACAGTGTGCCTGGGGCTGTCACCCGGCCACAGGAGGTGACGGGCAGCTTACTCCCTGGGAAATGTATCTCAGGCACAACGGGCCTGGAGTTCTACACTCACTGCCCTTTGATGCCCAGAGAATCGGGGAGATTCCCACTCAATCAGTGGGCTTTAGGTCAGGGGATCCGGGGAGGTGTTGGGGACAGGGCTCCGTGAAGCGCGTGTGGGAAGAAGCCAAAGGCTCTCCCTCAGACTCACCACACTCTCACTGCTCTGGGAAGCCTGGTGAGTCCTGTAAATTTGCTGTCGCTGGGAGAGCTTGGCGCGGGATCCAGGAGGCCGCTGGAGTCAGCCACTGTCTCTGGCCGGTCTCAGGAGCTGGGCGGGGGCGGGCGGGATGGAGCAGGACGGCGGAGTCGCCGCGCTGTCTCTGGCCGGTCTCCTTTTTTGTCATTTTGACTGAGCCATGTAGTGCCTCCAGTACACATTGTGTCTGCATATGCCCGTGGGAGTGTCTGGATGTGATTGGCATTTTTTTTGTTGGACTCAGAAAGCAGATATCTCTCCTTGAAGTTAGTAGGCATCATGGAACCCATTGAAGGGCTGAGTAGAAGAAGAAATGTAAGAACAGGTATTTATTGTTTGACTGCATGTGTCTGAGCTAGACATTGTTCTTTCGGGTTGAACTAACTTACACAATAAGTTCCCATGGCTCTCAGGCCATCAGCCAAGAGCTGTCTCACTGGATAACTCCAAGTTCACAGATGTCAGATTATGGGGCATTCATCTCTCATTGTGATGTCAGGCTTATAAGCCATATTCACTGTGTGTATTCTATTTCTTTTGTTTTTCTGTAGAACCTTATAGAATATCGCCCTTGTGTGGCTCATTTTTACTATCTGTGGATAGGAGGGAGTAGCAGCACTTACCTAGTAAAATGGTTATAAGAATAAAAGTAAAGGCGTAAAACCATACAACACAATAGTATTGCCTCACTGAAAGCAGTCTACAAAATTAACTGTCCTTATTTTTCTGTAGACAGGATAAACCTGCTATTTCACTGTGAGTAGATAATTAGTAGACAAAAGCAAAACATAGAGACACCTCCAAACAGACCCCATGGTACAGATGACAGGAAAACACTCTCAATGGGAAGAAATTTATATTTATCTGTTGAGGGGGCATCCATACCCCAGCAATGTGAAGACCTGTAGTAAAATCATCTAATATCAGCTCAGAATCAGTTTTACCTTGGAAAGAAAACTTACTGTGATTAACTTTTTATTCATGTCAACTTGCAAACCATGGATTTGTGACATTATTTTAAATTATATCTAATTTGTAGACATTTCTTTCTTTTCATAAGTGCTTTCAACTCTCATACTGACAACATTCTCATTTGAAGTTGACACATAACCTCCAAAACACCTGCCAACAACATGATACCATAATAATCTGGAATAAATGTTAGAAACATATCAGCCATTAAGGTCAATCTCTTCTGCTTTCATTTAATTTAAATCTATTGATAAATTTTGAGGTTAATCACTTGGAATTGATTTCTATTGATTTGTGTCTAATGGAACTCAATTAAACCCCAGTGAGTTGTATTGAACAAATTAAATGGCACAGGCTAATTGTATTAAAGGCATTCGAACTGCAGTGGAGAGTATTCATGAGAACACATCAACCATGGTACAGTTTCAATACAGTATCCTGGGCTGACAGCTATTCAAAAATTACTAAAACTCAGCAGATGTGTCAATTATTAAGATCAAGTTTTACAGAAGGATAAACTTCATTGTCTTGGAATTACATTGAAGTGTCTGGCTCTATCACTTTTATATTTGAGGAATTAGTCTAACAGTTGCTCTTCCACTAGAGTTTGATTTTATTTATTTATTTATTTATTTATTTATTTATTTATTTATTTATTTGGTAGAGGATCCTGAGCAAACTATACAGCTCAGTCTTTTAGCGATCCTCTTGTCTCAGTCTCCCCAACACTGTAATTACAGGCATACAGTACCTGGGATTGAACCTCAGTCCTTGTGCTTCCCAGGTAGACACTTAGGCTGCTGAGATATCTCCCAGGCCCCTAGGGTTTGATTTCAATTCTAAGGAATGAGGAACACTCAGCTGAAAAAAGAAGAAAGAAGGAAAAGAAGGTAACACTGAGCACTAAATGATTCTTCTGTAACTTTGTCTTTGAAATTAATGCTTAGATAGACCAGAATTTCAACAAATGCTTGTTAGGAATTCAACTTCTGGAGCATTTCAGACTTTTTACATTCTTCTACCCCTTCTTCTTCTTCTTTTTTTATTTATTTATTTACTTTTTGTGGAACCAGGGATTGAACTCAGACCTTTGCACTTGCTATGGAAGCGCTTATTCCACTGAGCCATCTCCCCAGGCCCAAATGTTTATATTTTGTTTGTTTTTTGTTTGTTTGCTTTGATGGAACCTGGGTTTGAATTCAGGTACTTGCACTTGCCAGGGAACTGCTTATTCCACTGAGCCATTTTCTTGGCCCCTCTTCTGCCTCTCCTTTCATCACATCATTGACTACAAGTCTGTATAGCTAACCCACCCCCAACAAATCCTTGCAAATCATACTTATCTCTGGAGGCCTGCTTTTTGACACTATACAAGGGAGAGCCATTGCCAGTGTATCTACATATAAATTCAAAATTCAGGGAATTAACATCACAAAAAACAACATTTTGATTAAGGATGAGTTGTTGAATTATTATTATCTCCTGTATTCATATTTTGAAATCCTAACCACAAGTAAGATGGTATTTGGGGGTGGGAATATTTTAAGTAACTAGACATTGATGAAGTCATGATATTGGAGTAATCAAGCAATTAGTGCTGTTATTTTAAAAAATGAGCACCTCTTCTTCATTACTTTCTCTCTCTCTCTCTCTCTCTCTCCCTCTCTCTTTTGCTCTCTTGTCCTCTAATACCAAAATGACAACATATGAAAGCCATAAAAATCTCACTACAAAATCTCACTATAAAACAAATTGTCCAGCACCTTTACCTTTAATTTCTCAGTCTTATGCAACGTGAACAACCAATTTGTTGCTTAACCCACAGAGTCTTGAGTACTTTTTTCAATCATCCGTAGTACTAACCCTAAATATCCATACCAGGTGATCTATAAATAACAGATGTACATTGTAGTTCTGTAGGCTGAGAAATTCAAGAACAAGGTGGTAGCTGGTTCAATGCCTCTTGAGAGTCCATTCTTCATAGACAGCATCTTCATTGTTCATTGTGAGGGGTAAATAGTCTCCATCAAACCTCTAATATAATTCTTTTCCAATAAGGTCATTACTTGTAAATTCTTTAGTGTATAAGCTTCAAGTCCTACTTGCCTGCCAAAGGCCAGACTTCTTAATTATCTTCATTTAGAATGTTATAATTTCAGCATCTGAGGTGTTGTGTTATGGCTAAGAAAACACAAGCAAGTGTAAAAATCTCTAAATCAACACTGGAGCAAAGTAGGTACACTGGAAGCAGAAGCAAAGGGTAAAGTTTGATATAACCTGATCAGTGAAAAAAGAAACTTGTTGGATCAAACTGTACTGTCTGTTAGGTGTGCATGGGGAAGCCAGTGGTCACAGCATCCCACCTCCACCCCAGGCCTGCATATGTTCCATTTTGAAGAGGGTCAGGGAAGGAGGCTCTTCAGTTGTGTCCTGGCTGACAGAATAAATTCAAAATCACTCTCCTTTCTGCTAGACACTGAAAGTGTAAGACTTGCAAGCCAGAGCTTAAGAGAAACTGAAAAATGGAGAATGGCTTATAAAGCAAGAAAGCTGCACTCTGAGATTTTGAAAAGAATGAATCTCTGGAGTAAAGTGGGAGAGAGAATGCTTACTCACACAAGAAAATACTAACTCTCTACTCTTCCCACATGAAAGGGGAATGCACAGCTTATGGATCAATTAGTTTGCATCTCTGTCAGTAGACTCCTACAGGGTTGTTCATAGCACTGCCTGGCTTGGGACCACAAAGGACAAGAACCCCAGGACTGCTTTCAGCAAGTTTCAAACATTCCCTCTAGAAAGTGTGCCTGAGAAAGTACACTGAGGAGGTCCATGCAAAGAGGAATGAAGCTCAGCACATGAGTCACATGCTTCTGATATGATATTGAGTCAGAGGTTTGCAGAAGGTGGGGAACCTGCCCATCCTAATCAGAGAGCAGAAGAATACGATGAGCTGTGGACAGACAAGGCAACTGGTAGGAGGCACAGGAGGAAAAGATCGTCTCTAAATGCTGGAAATATCAAGAGAGCATGAAGTTCCACCCACTGTCCCCTGCCCTGTGCCCACCACACCGCATTGGCAAATTTACCATCTGCAGAGCTGCACCAAGAGCTCTTAGCAAAGAGACAAATGGAAGACTGTGGGGTAGTGGGAGTGACAGTGAATATTACCAGGTTGAGAGAACTTCTAGCAACATGCTAGGCAATGAAAGGCTGAGGAGAAAGGATGTGGGGACAGCTGTGAGATCATCCAGGTCATTGAAAAATGAAGAATGGAGGTCTGTGGAGAAGATCAGCAGAGAACAGGAGAGCCAGGCATTAGGCAAAGTACACCACAACCACATACCCACACACTGACTGAGGTAATAGAATCTTGGGTTGATAAGAGGGACCTGCAGTTGGCCATGCCAGGAGTGCTGCGTGCTGCCAGAAGGCAGGTTGGCTGACCTCAGAAATCCTTGTCTCTTAGGCACAGGCAGCTGAGCAGTCCAAGGAGAAAACTGTGCAGTTGCCATGGGGAAGGAGCTGTGTTGATATTTTCCCAGTGCTATGACTGAGGCAGACTTTCTTTACTTGTCTCCTTGCTTGTTGGGGTTTGTTATCTTTATATTTTGTTGTATTGTGGTTTCTTTCTGTGTCTCTTTTTCTTTTTTAGGTTTTCAATTTTTTATGACTGTTTTGTGTGTGTTTTACGTTACTTTATTTTTGAAGGCTTTTTATAGTTTTTCCTTTTTTCTGCTCTCCTTTTCATTCCTCTCTTTTATTGTTTCATTTTCTTTCCTTTGAACCCTTGACATCCTTTCTTCCTCATTTTCTTGTCTTCCCTTTCTTCTGTCCAGTCTTTTGTTCAGTATATATGTAACAAGGGCCTGAATGTGTATGCAACTGATAAAGCTTAACCAGAGCCTTAACTTAAATACTGTTATGTGAGGGCAGCCCAGGGTAACCATTGACAAAACTGTGCTGAGAGAATACAAACAGAACTCATCAAAAATACCTTAACAGACCCCGACAATCTCACAGCCTTGCTGTTCTCTAAGAACACAGGCCCCTATCTGTGTTCCTTCTCCTGTCTACACAGAGATTCTCTCAAACACCATCAACAATAGTCCTTTACTTCAGCTATAAAAGTAATTTCACCAGAACTTTTGTCTATTTTTCACCTAAAAACGTTTCTCTTGCCTCTTTTTCTTTTAACTGAGGTAGCTACTGCCTTTTTCCCTTGACGTCTGCTTCACCCTACCCTCCACACCCCATAATATCTGCAATGTCAATAGAATTTAGTAAGTAAATGATATGGATTAAAAAGTGTGAATGTATCAAAACAGTTTTAATATTTAAGATTGATGTGTTGATGGATCTATTGAGACTTCTATAACCAGCAGAAATCCTCTCCTTACAACACAGTGACCTTAAGTTAACCTAATTTAATTCAATAGGGTCAAGAGGCAGACAATATCTCTTGACAAATAAAGCTAGATCACATCACTGAAAAGCATAACATAAATAAAGAGATCTTCATACCAACAGTAAATTGTATTTACTCTTTAACCTTGACTCAGTACAAAATGGAAAAATAGAAACATGAAAAAACAAGGCAACAAAATTCATACAAAGACTCCCAAATGCCTCAAAGAATAGCTAGGGAGCACCAAGGGGAGAAAATTAAACACTAATAACTGACATGCATGCAGTTAACACAGGGCCAGAGAGATAGCTCAGCAGCATAAGCTCAAGGTCCTGAGTTCATTCCCTGGTATGATAATAATAATAATAATAAACAATAATAATAACTGACAATTCTAAAGATGAAACAAAGAGGCTCAGTAATTTCAACGGTGATATAATGAAAGAACTCCACATCTTTGATATCACATGATTTCTCTTATACAAGAAACACATAGCATAAATAAATTATTAAAATAAGAGATAATAGGAAACAAGGAAATGGATCTTTTGCAAAAGGGAAGAAGAGCAAGCGGTGAAGAGAGATGGGAGGGAGAAGAAAGGATGAGTTTTTTAAACAATGAGATGTGTTAAGTACATGGGGGGATCAGAAACTTATTTAAGAGTGGAAATTAGTATAAAAATTCCTCAAAAATACAAAGTTACAGGGCTGAGGAATTAGCTCAGTAGAGTAAATGCTTGCCAGGCAAGCACAAGGTCCTGAGTTCAATCCCCAGTACCAAAAAAAAAAAAAAAAAAAGTTAGGAATATCATTGGACTTGGACTCAGATATTCCTTTCTAGATATGTTCCACAAAGATGTTAAGATGTCATAGGATAATGATATATGCATAGTGTTTATAGCAACATGATTCATAATAGCTGAAGCTTGGAAGCAGTATACATACCAATTAACCAATGATCAGATTTCAAAAACTGTGGTATTTGTACATAATTAAGTATGACTGTGTCATAAATAAAGACAAATTGGAATCATTGTTAGGAAAATGGATGTTCCCTAATATCATACCTTTAAGTGAAATAAATCAGGCGTAGGAATTTAAATATTGTATAATATTTCTTATATGAGCTTATACCACAATCTTAACAGGAGACCTTAATATCCCCTTATCCCAAAAACATAGCTCAAGCAGACAAAAAATTAGCAAAGAAGTAGTAGAACTGAACCAGAAGTTAGCTTCTGTTTTCCGGAATACTCTGGTTGAGCCAGCTTGCTTGTCTTTGAGCTACAAATAAAATATGTAAGGCCTACAGAAATAGTATTTAACAATGGTTCCATAGCATGAACAAACCCATATCAGGATTCTACTTGAAGTCTACTGCATCACGATTTCTCATGGTTGTAGCTCCAAGCAGCCCGACTCACCACTTACACACATGGCAGTGTGTTATTTCTTCCCAAGTACTTGGAGCTCCTGCACCATGTCCTGGCTTTGCTGTTACCAATTCCCTAAATTTATGCTGCCTATCACCCATGTACCTGAACCAGTTTCTGTTCTAACCAGGTATGAATCGAGTTGTATTTCACAAGCTTTGATCTTAAGTGATCAATACTTCAAATGGCCTGAAGACCTGTGACCCAGCGACCTTATGACTATTTGCTGTTGCATACCTCACTCTCCAATTTAGTGACATAGGCTTCTTTCTAGATTCCCACCCTTGACTGTGCACCTGTGGCCCAGAGGGGGACAAGTGTAGTCACCTTGCCCTCGTCACTAGCCTCTACCATTCCTCAGGTCCCAGCAGATCTGAGTTATCCTTGTAATAACTTCTTAGTTTTCTGTTAGTGTCTGGAACACTACATGCCCCTTATCCTTATTAGTAAATTGTAAAGGAGGAGTTTAGTAGCAGGTAACAAGAAAAATCAAGATAATGAGTGCAATGAATGTCAGTTCTGCAGGAGCTCTCATTTCTGTACCTTGGTTTCAGAACTAGAAAATACTTGCCCCTCTCCTCCATGAAAAGGTTGTAAATTGCTAACTGCTGCATAAGACACTCATTCTCTTTGGTGCTCATGGCACACTTCTTTATTTCTACCTTCTGTTACTACCTTCTGGTACTACCTTGAACATGGATTCCACCTTTGCAGGGTCTTTCTTGAGGCTAGAATGTTGTATGCACACTGCCACAATGAACGCAAGGAAGTGAGCATAAGGCTGGCACTCAGCACACATCCATCTTTTCTTGGGAGGCTTTTAGGAAAAGAAACCCCACAGGTTAATTTTTTGCTAGACCTTTCATCATTGAGCCCTTTTTTACTTTGAAAATTATGGATAAAATATTAAAAATTAAACTCTGGTTGACTTCATCTGCAAATGCACATCCCAGTGCCTGGGAAGGACTGCAGCAATGTGCTCCTATACTTACGTGTTTTCAAAATATTTGAAGCAATTGAAATTGTAACAACTGATTAACACTTGTCCTTCAGTATGTGTTTGTATATCCCATGTAAGATCATTAATCCTCATAGCAATCCTGGTCCTTGGGAGTTTTCTGGGCAAACATTATGAGCCTCAACCTGAAGAAGGGCACAGGGAATCCCCAGTAAAGAGGTTACCTTTCTCTTTAAACCTGGCAGACTAATTTGCAGCTATGTCTACCCTAGCAATCATAATCTCATAGAGGATAAAAACCATGTTCTACTAGCCTCTGCTACCTCAGTATTTGATTTGGAGTTGGACAACTCTCATGCAATGCTAATTTTTTTTGTATCTAAAGTTACCTTTGTCACCCTTCCTGGAGAACACAACCTGATGCAGTATTGTCTCCTTAACAAGTAGTGGTGGAAATAACACCCCTACAAAGACACATGCACGAATTCTATGTTAACCTGGCTGATTTCAAACTAGAGGGCACAAGAATCAAACTTAAAACAATGCAAAATATTTGCAAATCTTCAAAGATATTTGATCCAAATGGTTCACCTAATGAAGACCAGGACATCTGTGAGATCCTTGGTAATAAGCTCATTCTGTCCAGTAACTAAGGAAGCAGCTCCCACCCCAGCAGGTCAGAAATGCAGCCATATGTTCACATTTTCTAGTAGCATCTGGACACTTCTGCTTTAATTCCCAGACTAGCAGAGTCAGAAACAATGTGAAGATAGTATGTTCCCCAAACTCACTTTATATTCAAGAACCTGGGATCTGGTGAATCTCAGATATATATCAAGATCACCAACTAAAATTAAAATCACAACCAGGGTGAAAAATCATTATCATGAAGTTACTAGTCTCTTCTCTACTTTGAAGGGCTCACTTTTATTATTGCTTTCACTGACTTCTGCTCAAGAAGTTCAAATGACTTAGAAAAGCAAAACATATCCATTGTCCTTATTTGCATGTAGCTCTGAAATGAAATTTGCAAATTTACTTGAAATCCTGGAGACATGGCTGTTACAAACATTATCCTTGCATCAGACAAGATAACAAAGCCAGCAAGAGAATGACGGGAAATGTGGATTCCCAGCTAGGGAAGGACTACCGCTGCGTCCTCACACACTAGTTGCTCCCTTTCTTGTAATGCTATTATTTCCACATTGCCTTTGTTGGTCCCTTTATAAAGGTCACTTTGTCCTCTCAATTTTTGCAAATGTCTTTGGATCCAAGTAATGGTAAAGATGTATCACACAACCCCAAAAGGAACTACTTATAGAAGAGGTATTTTGATAGGCGTCAAAGGCTTTGTCCCAGGTTAAGTCAGTCCCACCCATCTTGCCTGTCTGCTCTCCTATACATGGCTTGCCATTCCCCAAGAGTCATTTTCTCTTGCACACATTCGTAATTACCAACATCTCTGTACCATGCACTAATGTGTTACCTTTTTATTTTCCTGATCCTTTGTTTACAACTATGATTCTGGCTCAAAGTGACCTTTTATGGGGACACCTTTTTCAGAAATGCTTCAGACATCAGGAGAAGCCTGCAGTTTCTCAATCCCTAAACCCCACGTTGGGGTCTCTGTAGCTCTTTGTTGTTCCTCAGGATAAGCTTTTTTTTTTTTTTTTTTTTTTTTTTTTGTATTAGGAATCAACAAATTCAGGACCTTGTTCTTGCTAAGCTTCCATTGCCGCTGAGTGATATTCCTGGCCCCTCCGAGGATCAGCTTTAACATGCACTGAACACAGAAACTCCTTCAGAAGCTGCCTTTATCCTAAACTCTCAGGAGGCATTTCTTCCCTCAAGTTCCCTAGCTTTACAAGGCGGAACAATCCCTTTCGTGCTGCCATGCACTCTTGACTTCTATTCCTGCAATTTAATTCCCTGTTTTTTTCTAGCCTCTGTATATGGATATATCTTTATATTTGACTCTAAGATAATTGGGGTGAGTGCTTGGTTCCTGTTTTCAGTGTATCTGCAGTATTTTGTAAACTACACATGAATTTAATAAATGCTAAATGACCCAGTGATACAGCTTGAACTCATTCCAGGTCCTCAACTTGGTAACTAAGTATTTATTATGTATATATTCCTGATATGCATTTGGTAGCAGAAATTCATCCCTGACCACAGAAAGGTGCCCAAGCATTTTTCTCAGGGAAACATGATCATAGCAGTAGATGAACATGCTGTAGGCTATGGGAAGTAAATAAACAACTAATAACCAAAGAAGATAAGCTGAAAAAGAAGATCTGATACATTATCCCATAAAACTGATTGGAATGGTGGGCAGAGGGGAAAGGAAGAGGTATTTTAGATGGGAGTTTCATGAGACCCAGGTGAAGACACACCATATAAAATGGAATCTGAGAGAAGTCTTTCAGGGCATGGATGGTGAAACAATGGCTTTTTAAATTTATTTACTTATTTGTTTGTTTGTTTTTTGATATAGGATCTCACTACACAGGTTGGACACATAGTGGTCCTACTGTCTGAGCCTCCCCAGGGCTGGGAGTACAGGTGTGTGCCATTAAGCCTGGGGCTCCTGGACCAGCGTGGCACACAGTACTGGGGGTTAAACTGCAGTCCTTGTGGTTGCCAAGGAGGCGTTTATGCTGCTGAGCCATCTCTCCAGCCCAGAAACAATGGCTTTTGAGCAGAAAGTGAACTAAGTGATTTGTTAGAAATGTAGAAGTAAGTAGATGTAAGAGTAAATGTTTACTTTATCCAAAAAGTGAAAACGTGAGTTCTCTTTCAACCTTACTTTCTGACATTTAAGCCTTGTACTGCCTAAAGTTCAAGCCCCTCACTTCTATGCTCAGTTTGTTACTAGAAGTTTAATGCTTTACAAGAAGAGAGCATTCACTATGCCCATTCTAGGAAAGAAGTGTCAGGCAGCAACTGGATGTAGATTATAACTCAGACTCAGATTACTCAGACCAGAACTTGCAGTTTCAGAGGCCCTCTTAGTCTGGAAGTCTGAATATTATGCACACCAGGGTACCTGCTTCTTCTTTTGGCCTCCCCTTTGTTCTAAATAAATGGCACTTATGACACTCCTGCCTTGTTGGAGGCCTTATCAGACCATGCACTGCTTCAAATTCGCTAGTCAACTTTTCGTCTCCGTGGAAGCCATCTTTGTGGGCTCCCATGTCTTTGTGCTTGGATCTAGGGACCTCTCCACCTCTTCTCTGTTCCCATTTCACATTAACAATAATGACACCTGACTGCTTTTGTTGTTGTGTTGATGGTTTCTTTCTTTCTTTTTTAATATGTCAGTTATTTAATTAAGTCCTTAGTAAGAAACTTAGAACACCCATGTACGAGGATAAATTCCATTTCTCAGAGCAAAAACAGATCGTAGGGAGCCCCAGAGCTGAGGAACAGCTTTGATGTTTGCTAAAATCTGTGAATCCACCACTTTCTGATCCAACTTGCGCTGCTCTGAAATCTGGTATCTCTCTCTCAGTGTCGAAGATCTCACCTTCCTGGTATTTGGCTTGCACAGCTTCTTCGTCTTGAAGTAAGCATCAGTGAGGTGTTTGGGGATTTTCACTTTGCTGCCGTCAAATTTTGTAGGGGTGGCAAATTCCTGGTGTGTTCTTCATAGAGGAACACAATTCAGACTAAGAGGCCCAGTGCCAAGTAGCAAGCCACTGGCCAACCGCTTCAGGAAGACCACTCTCTTGCCTCTGTGAGGCCTGGTGAGGATGATCAAGATGGTACTGGGAGTGATGCTAGCACCAAGTTTCCTCACATGCTGATGAGTAGGGTTTCTTGCCATGGCTCAAGGGCTTTCAGGGCACATCTTCAGCAGGATACAATGTAGGCATTTTTCAAAGCTTAACCACCCATGTTCCTCCATTCTTATCTCCACAGATTGGTTTTGTGAACATAGCAAGAACTTTTTCCTTCTTTTTCTTCTCAACTTTTGATTTAGCAGCTGTGTACTTTCTCTTGTACAAAGCCTTTCTGGAATACCCAGCAAATTGGGAGTTTCTACCAATTCCTCTAACCAGGATAGAATTTTGGCTGCAGTGAGGCTGCCCTTCTTGGACTCTTTTGCCTTCTTCATCTTACCCTTTTTGCCAGTACCACTGGCAGAAGCCATCTGGGCTTCAGGTTTCTTCTCTTTGGTATCTGGCCTCTCAGTTTTTCACCCACCACCTTGCAAGATGTAAAAGAGCTGATGGTTTCTATTAGAGAGACTCTAACCTTGCTTCTAAAACTTAGATACACACACACACACACACACACATGCACATACACACACACTCATGCACATGCACACAGGCACACATACACATACCTGTCCCTATCTATGTAGGTCCCTGCTCAAATATCAAGTTTGTCACCTTATTATAAACCTTCTCTGGCTGCTCTATAAAAGAAACAGACAGCTTCTCTGTACTTCCTCTATCTCAGATCACTCTGTGTGTTTTGCACTCAGACCCTCTGACTACATAGAATGCAATTGTTTTTGTTCTTTCATCCTCCAAATAAAATATTCACTGAGGATGAAAACTTCCCATTCTTGGGATTTGTCATTAATTATGCATTGCCACTATATTCTGTAAAATATTCACCTGAAAAACATTTATTGAAGCATATATACATTGGAAACAATTTGTCTGTTACCTTTCTCTCGTTACTGGGACAAAATACCCAACACTCAGAATTAAGGAGGGTTTAGTTACCTTATGATTTGTGTAGAGTATAGTGCATATCTGGCTGGCTCTGAGGCAGAGTGGCACAAGGCAGAGGACAGAAGTTTGTGGTGGCAGAAAACAGAAAAGACCTAAGGAAGGAACAGCAGCAGCAGCTATGTCCTTTTTCTTTTAAGTAGGCTACCGTGGGGTAGGAGGGTAGAACTCACAAGACCTCCATGCTCTCCTCTTGCACAGGATGAACATGTCTACAAAGTAACAACCTGGGTGCAAGCAGAGTCACTTAATTGAACTTCTAAGTTTCTCAAATTGACACAATGTATCAACCAGTACACAGTTGTAATAAATGAAATAAAATGTGTGCTGGTCCTCCCTGTAAGCTCCTGTACAAGAAAGTGACCATTGCTGGGAACAAATCCACCTGCTTCTCACAACTCCAGACAGGGCAATAATTCCTCTCCAGCCCAACGGCTCAGTACCTCCCTTTTGCAAAAGCTCTGTCTGCCTTCTGAACTCAATGTTTTTAAGCTTTCTGCCCTGCCCTCTTCTCCCAAATATCTGCCTCTCATGAGTGGATGTAAAAATCGTTCATCCACTCCTAATTGGGCATTGGGTGAACAAGGCCCCTCTTGTCACCCAAGAAAGGCATTATGTACAACAGGTTAGATGTTTAAAAAAGTTGTCTTTGATAAGATTTTCTTTCTTTCTTTCTTTCTTTCTTTCTTTCTTTCTTTCTTTCTTTCTTTCTTTCTTTCTTTCTTTCTTTTCTTTCTTTCTTTCGGTGTCTGCACCAGCCATCCTGAAGTGGTTTGTTTTGAATCAGGCAGAGCTTCTGACTCTCCCCCAGCACTCAGAGTGGCTGATGACACTGCCAGTGTGAACAAACCAAGCTGGAGTGAGGGAGCAGCGACCCTGCCTTTGTGCTGACCCCGCATCTTACAGAGAGATGTGAGAGGATCCCTGGAGCTGCCTCAACTTGACTGCCCTACATGAAACACATTTCCTTGAGCATAGACAAGAGCAAAACACAAAGCTACTTCTGTAGTCTTCACCAGCTGACCCTGGGGGACTGCAGAGGAAGATGCCTTACTCTTGATGATGCCTAGTATGGAAAGGGAGTGCACTGAAGGAAATGCACCTTCAGAAGAGCACATTAAGAATAAGAACTAGGAAATTAATAAAAGAGAACACAAGCCAGAGAATAAAATTATATAGAGTGAATGTGTATCAAGATACAGAAAAAAAAATAGCGGATGGGGAGATGACTTAGTGAATTAATCACTTCCCTGGCAAACACAAGGGCCTGAGTTCTTTTCTTCTTGTTGTTGGAGGAACTGGGGATTGAATTCACATCCTTGCGCTTGCCAGAGAAGCACTTATGCCACTAAGCCATCTCCCTAATACTGTGGGTCTGAGTTCAATCCCCAGTTTTGTCAAAAAGAAAAAGATACTAAAAAATAAATGAAGATAAACTAAACTAAAAGAGAAAAAATATATATATATATAAGATTTATAATAGCACAAATAATATACTAATCTAGGAAAGGTAAAATGAAAGTAACAAAAAGTTTTACAGAAAGTTCAACATAGTAAAATAAAGGGAAAGGAAAAAATGTAGAATAGAAAATTCAGACTATGAGAAATACTACTAAAGAAGAAAAGCAGAGGAACTGGGGTGAGGTGGAGCCAGCATTTCTGCATACTGGATTGGAGGAAGAGGAAAGGGAGATGAAAAATATCTAACGCAAAGGAAAAACTGTAAGGAAAAATTATAACTAAGTACAGCTAAAGGGGTAAGAAAAATAATACAGTGATACAAGACATGGGGAGAGAAATAAATGTGCAGTGATATAATCTTATGAGGAACATTAAAAAGTAAAAAGTATGAAAATTAATGGAAAAAGGAAAGTAAAATGCAAGATAAATGAAGTAAAGAAAGAGCACACAAGGGCCAGCCAAATAGCTCAGCTGATTAAAGCACCTGCTTAGGAGATGGAGGAGCCCGGGGGTTCGATTTCTGGGCCTACCATGCTGTCCCTGTCCCCCAGGGTGCACTAAGACATTAATTAAGACTGGGTGGTGGCACACCACTGTAATTCCAGCACTTGGGAGGCTGTAAACAGGTGATCACTACAAGTCCAATCTATGAAGTAAGACGCTGTACACCCTATTCTAAATGCACACACACACACACACACACACACACACACACACACACACACACACACAGAGTTGCCTAGGCAAGCTCAGGGACCAGGGTTTGCTCCCTGGCATGGAGACTTGCTTTTTCTTTTCCTTTTCATTCCATCTAGGCTACTGGCATATTGGTTGGTGCCACCCACACCCAGAGTGAGTTTTCCAGCTTCAGCAAATCCATCATCCACACCGACCACTACGCTGAACCGACAGCAAACTATACTATTCCACTATCACACCACACCCCCATGATCCAGTCATTCCTAAATTTCCCAGTGCATGAGGTTTTAGGGGGTGGGGGGAATTTAAATATAAGCCACGACACAAAGCTATGTTTCTAATGAGGATGTTTATGTAAATAGAAATACACCAACTTTCAAGAATGTAGCTCCTGCATAGATGAAGATGAAAGACAGCTTTGTTGCAAGGAAAAAATGGAGAAGGATATATATATATATATATATATATATATATATATATATATATATATGAGTTAGAATAGATACACAACTGCTTTCTCTTAGTTCACTTAGAATAAAAGTTTGTACTAGTAATGTTTAGACAAGATATCATTTCCAGGGAGATGGCTCAGTGGAATAAGTGCTTCCCTGGCAAGCTCAAGAATCTGAGTTCAATCTCTGGTTCCTTGAAAAAAAAATTTGATTTCTACATCTCTGGATCATTACTGTGAATACAATATGCAATGTATCAATAACTGTATACATCCTGCAAACTTATACTGAAACTGTTTCATTGCTTTCTATCTTTTTTATCATTAAAATGAATTAAAAACTAAAAAAAAACAATGTTTCTGGTGAAAGAGTGAAATATAAATGAGTAGAGTATGGGACCGAAGACATAGCTCAGTGGTTTAAGTGCCTGCCTGGTAAATGCAAGGACCCAAGTTCAATCTCAGGTACCATACTCCATGCCAGTTACTGACGCCAGGCATGGTGGGGCAGGCCTGTAATCCCAGTGCTGAGAAGGCTGAGACAGGAGATCACTGAGCATGAGCTGCATAAAGAGATCCTGCACCAAGTAAGTAAGTAAATAAATCTTAAAAGTAAAACAAAACAAATAGAACAAAAATCCAGTGCAGAACACGGATGGTCTTATGCCTGTAGAATTATTTTTCTGCCAGCCTCAATCCCTGAGGCTCACAGACAGCTTTGCTAAAGGTTAGCTACAGTCCTTTATGGGGAAGGCTTTGTAGGGAGGGATATTTTGGAATACCATAAGTATATAATATCCAGGTATTCTGGGAGATTTGAATCTGATAATAGTGTTTTTAAAATAATGAATCATCTGTCAAAAGAGAAAACAGCATTTTCCTGATGATCGTCATTCACATTAGATTCTGGTAATATAGTTTTCAATTGAAATATGACAATATTAAATTTAGAAAAAATAGAGCATGTGCTATGCTGTCATAAATACAAAGACTCTGTGAAAATCTGTCCCTCTGATTAGTTGTAGAGCCTGCACATTGCCTTATTCCAAAACATAGTCACAAAAGACAACAGATCAATTAAACATGTGAAGCATTTTTTCATGTGAAAGTTGATTAGAATTTCAGGCTTCTAATACTACTATCGACAACCACTTCTGATTTGACTCCACCAACAACTGTTGCCTTAGCTTCATCACTCAGACATGATGTGGCCTAGATCCCGAGCCTCCGCTTAATGAGTGAGTCTCTCTCCAACAGGACGTCCTCTCCCCATCATTTGATGTGATGGGCACAGAAAGAACAAGAGAAGCAGCAGCCCATGCTCCTTAAAAAATTCCCTTCATTGCATAGAAGAAACAGCTCAGCTCAAGGAACACTGTGCAGAGTGAAAGAGCAATTGCATGACAGTCTATAAATGATCTGCAGGATTTTTTTTCATACACTCAAAAGCAAGACCTTGCTCTTTAATACAACAGATATATGTCACTGAGATAAGTCCCAAAGAAGTAGGAGTTTAGATTCTTCTAGAAACAGACATCAGGGTAAGTACACAGATTGTGAGTACTTCATGGGGAACTTGCAGAGAACAAGGGTAGGACAGCGGAGAGAGAGAAGACAGTAAGTATAGGGTGAGTCACCAGGTTACTATAGGTGACTGGAGCTAACTGCTTTGGGAAAACTGGGAAATATTTAAAAGCCTGAGCCCCAAGAAGGGGCATTTTTGTTCATAGACCTTTACCATCCCATCCTGAGGTGTCCACAGTGTGTCTCAGGGGCTAGAGAGACCCCTTAGTCAAAGGAGCTAAGCTAATAGAAGCTGTGATTCAGTAACTGATGACAGAGTGGTAAGGTCAAGGCAACAAGACCTGGAAAGTGATAGCATCTCTGATGACAAAACTATTGATGAAAACAGTACCATCTTTTCATTGTCTTGAACCATATCTTGGACAAGATTTTCATGCTTACTTCCAAGTTTTCTGTCTACCCTCTGGGTAAGACTCATTTTCCATACTTATGGGGTAACCTTTCTGGAACCCAGAATTGTTAAGTAACAAGATGAAGTCATAATCAAGGTTTCTGTCACTTAATTCACTCAACTTCAGACATGTAAGTGTGAAGATGAAGATAACCTGCCCAGGCAACATGAGACACAAAAGGGAAGGCCAGCACCCTGAGGGGGCACCCCTAGTCAGTCTTGGCACAAGGAGCTGACCTGAAAACTCCCCACATCCAACCCACAGTGGCCAGCTGGACCACACAGTGGTGCCTCCTGCAGGCATCCTTCTCCACCACTTCCCTAACCTGAGTCTCACACTAGATACCCAAGGCTTTTTCTCTGCAGATATTTTACCACAGTTTTCACTGAAATAGCTAACAAAATTAAAGAAGCCCAAGAAAGTTGCAAAGTTTATGAATTTTATAGACGGTCTACAATGATAGAGTAGTAAAAATATTTTTAAACCATGGTTTATGTGAGATAGAAATCTACCAAGGACTGGTCTTGGATGGTTTGTGTTCCTTCATTTCCTTTGAGGCATGAATTTTAGCAGAGCCATGCCTTGCAGCTTGGACCTGGACTTGCCCACACTGATGCCCTGGGTCAAGCCAGGTCATACTCTCTAGAAGTAAGTTCCAGGACATTCCCCATGTCCCTTTCTCAAAAGACTATCAGATTTGAGATTTTCTTTTTCCTCTTTTCTAAGAAAGGGGTTTGGGGCCGGGGAGATGGCTCAGTGGAATAAGTGCTTCCCTGGCAAGCACAAGGGCCTGAGTTCAAAAAAAAAGAAAGAAAGAAAGAAAGGGGTTGACCTTTTATAATTCCACAACTGTGGCAAGAAGACACAGGATGTCTGAGCTAGACAGAAAGGAGCTTATCATTGTGGTGAAGCGAGGAGAGAGGCAGCCTAAATTCCTCTTCCTCCTCAGTATTATGCTATGCACATTGTCCCAGATGAACGCTACCCATGTGCAAGGCTTGATTTACAGCTGAGGAACACTGGGTTTCTACCAGAATAAATAACACAGCTTCCTAAGGAACCAGGTTACCAGCTGCATTGGTACCTCCATGATGCAGCCTGAAGACAGGCTCTCAGCCCACAATCAGCCACACCTGTGGGGAATAAAAACCCTAAATAGTACAGAATGTTGTAAGGTAGAGATCTGTAGTGTGTTATTTGCAGAATAATTTCTTTGTAGCTCAAAATATAATGGTCCAGTTCAAAGAGTAACTCAGAAACAGAAATGTGCACTTCAGAAATATACAAAAAATTCCATGTGAAATACAGTTTATAAAATGTGTCACAACTTCATTAAAAAGTGATTGAATAACTTCTTATTGCTACTTTTCTTTCACTGTTCGTTTTCTAGCCAGGACTGTTAACAGTGTGGGCAGAGAAGGCATCCATCACCCGCTGCTAAAGAGTGCTATCTGTATGGCCAGAGATTCTCTTTTACCAAGGAAACAAAATCACAGCCATATAACCTCAACACTAGTTGTGAAAATCCAGAAGAAAGTTGAAACAAATATATATTTCAAAAAATTAATTTTAACCAAGTCAAAAAATGACAATTGAGCTGTCTATCCCCTCTGCTTTTCCTAGCCCTTCAATCTTTTATACCACAAAAATACGTCAGGGACTGGGATGTCTCTGGTTCTGCTGGGAAAAGGTCATTGTTTTTGTGGTGGGGAGAGGAATAGCCTGTGGGTTCTTTATTTTATTCACTGAGTGGATGGAGGCAGGAGGACAGCAAGTTTGAGGCTACCCTTAGTAAAATCTTATCTCAATCTTTAAAATAATTACTTATGTCAATAAAAGTGATAGGGACTTTTTTTAATACTACCTGGATTTTGTCCTCAGGACTACAGAATTCAGAAAAGAAAAGAAAAATCACTTGAAGTGTCACTTTGACCCCTGGAAGCATAATCACATTTCAAAAGTATGTAGGGGAAAATACTGTTCACACAGCCTCTAGGGGAAAATGGAGAGAACAGAACACATGCTGGCTTCATCCCGGTACCTGCTGCCCTACGGGCCAGGTGGATGCAGAGAATGGGGCATGTAGCTTTTCTCCCACAATCCTCATAGACACCTTCTTCCATGTCCTACCACTTCCTCTCTTCTGCCTTAACAGCCTCCTACTTTCCATCTACTCAGTAAACGTCACCCAAGTGGAAGGAGAAATCATGATGTACGGTTCAGCAATGATAAAAGAGCTTCTTTTTCATCAAGAAGTGTGGGAAGTGATTACTAAAGAAGGAAAAAAAAAAAAACAAAAACAAAAACACTGAAATGTAGGTTGCTATATCAGTCAGTGATCACTAGAGATTAGATTTAATGCAAGATATCCAAATGTATAAGTATTTACAAGATAAGCTTATAAAGGCTGCCCACAGCATCAGATGTTAAAGAGTGTAAAAAGGCTGCCTCTGTGCTGGAGATCTGCACGATGCAGCCAGAGGTCTCAGACCTGATCTCACTGCAGTGCTCGATGCAAGTTTGTGAAGGGTCTCTGCTGGAAACCGGGAGATGACCTCCAAGGAGGAGGTAAAGACTGGGTCATCTTTGAACAGACAGAAGCAGGACTTCCTTGGTCAGGCTGCATTTATTCCATGCAGGAATCATGCCCAGGGTGGGTTTTCTGTCTTCAGGAAATCCCTTCAGCCGCTCCCAGAACTATACTAATCTATTGCAGTTGAATGTCTCTCACTCCAGTGGACACAATTAGTTAAGGACCACAGTTACTTTCTGGTGATTAGCAACAGCAGTCAGCATCTATGGATGTCACTTACATTTGCCCAACTCATCTCACTTGATTTCCCCAATAACTTAGTGAGATAAATGTAGATCAGAAAACTAACTTAGAAACACACTATGGCTTATGAAGACCACAGAGTAGATGATAGAGAAAGAGGACCCAGTGCTCCTATCCTGGGTCAAGTTCTAGGCATTAGGTTGCAAGCCTTGAATGTAGGTTGTAAAAGACCTAGTATAAGCTTGAACTCAATCTCATCCAGCTGGGTAGCAATGGCCATTGGTAGTAGCAAACCAGTCTTCTGTCTGGACAATATACAGTGTGAGTTTCTAAATCATCTATGTCGTGATGATTTGGTAGTCAAAATGATGTGGTAGTCAAAATATCTGTTTATATTAAAGCTTTTACAAAAAATATTGAGAATCAAATGGATCAGCATGAACTAAGGTCACACACCTAGAAATAAATACGAGGTGGAAGATTTTAGAATGAGCAGAAAAAATGTTCCTTTATCTAAGAGGAAGATAATTCCTCCTCCACCCATTTTATTCTGATTCTCCCTCCCACTTCCCTCTCCTTTTCTCTGATCTTCTCTTCTCCTTTCTCTACACTCTTCCCATTTCTACTACATTTTCCCGCTCCCCTTCCTTTTGTTCCACCTCTTCTTTCAACATTTTCTTCATTCCCCCTATGTCACATATACAACACAGACAACAGCAAGAGAGCATGAAAAAGAAATGATTCAGTCATTTTTCAGGCATTAATTCCAAGGTAGCACTTTCAATTCTGAGTATCTGTCTTTTTACCTCCAGCCTCCATACTCCTTAGCATTTCTTAATTTCATGCCCAGCCCTTACCTTTGATTGAAAAGGAGAAGTCAGGAAAGCTATAGTTGTCAAAAAGTAATGAGACAATAAACAATTTGGTGTGGCCCAGTAGCTGGGCTGTCCAGAAATAGGCTCACACCACCATTTTCCCTGTAGAGTTATTTTTGTGGCTTCAGCTTTTTTCTAAATTTTTGATCTCAGGATTTCAGGATGGTAAGAAATATGTGTGTTTGTCTGGTCAAATATGTTAAAGTCACCTAGCTTCAGATACTGGCATGACTTCAAATACCACAGATGCATGGACTTAAAAATGAAGCTGAGAGGGAAAGAGATAGATCTTTGGGGCCCTCATTGTGAAGAACTGTGAGAAGTTTAAATACCAGATTTAAAGACCCTGCAGTCTGCATTTGTTATGGTTTCTCCTTAGGTGCCCTCCAAACTTCTATGTCCTCACAGTTGGGGCTTTGGGAAGATTATTGGTCATGGGTGTATGACACTCCTCACTAGGTCACGCCACTCAGGGGTTTATAGCTGAGGGCTACACCGGGAGCTGAAGTTTGTTTGGAGGCTGTGAGGTTACCGGGGCATGTCCTGGCAGTGTGGTATTTCTCTGAACCATCCTTGTTCTCCTTGCTTCTTGACTGCCTTGCCAGGAGCTCTTTCTCCTCTATAATGGTGCCTTGCTCTGGATCCAGCTGAGAAGGCCTGGAGCCTCTTTTTCTTTTTTTTTTGAGGAAAAAAACTTTATTGGACAGAAAAGCTTCTGTTAGAGAGGGACAGAAGGGGGTCCCACGCGGGTTGCCCCAAAGGCCTGAAACTTCTACTACCTGCGTGACACAAGGAACCTTTCGTCCTCTAAGTTATGAGTGTAAGGCATCCTGTGCTAACAGCCATAACATACGATTTCATTGTTATTTATAGACAAGTAATACTCTGTTGTATACAAAGATGAAATCGTCTACTACTCCTCTAAGGCAGACATGATATCTAAAACAGATAAAGAAGGGGCCAGGGAGATAACTCAGTAGAATAAGTACTTGCCTGGCGAGCAGGGAGTTCAATCCTCAGTTCTGACAAAAATAAAGACAGACTGAGAGAGAGAGAGAGAGAGGGAGGGAGAGAGAGAACAAAACATTTACTCCCCCCAGTAAATGACACAATCAAAAAATTAGATGAACTGAATGGACTGTTCTTAAGAGATGAAGTAGAAATGATCTATGAGTATATGAAAAAAATGTTCATCATCTTTACCCTAGAGAAAAAAATGAAAATCAAAACAGTTCAGAGAGTCCACTCTACCTTCCTTTGAAAGGCTATTATTAAGAACTCAAATGAGTATGGAGATGCTTCAAAAACCCAAAACAGAAATTGTATTTGACTCAGCTATTTTCCTGCTGGGTGTATTCTAGAAAGATGTAGCTTCTTTTTGAAGGCTCTCAGTCCCCTACTGCATCTAGGGACTGGAGAAATCCATTATTATCATGCTTAGTACAGCATTCATGGTGAAAAAACACCCCAAAAATAAGTACTTTAAAAGAAATGTTATTTAGTTTAAGGTCTGAGTGGAGATTTCTTTGGCCAGAGCTAACTGTTTGCTTTATTTCATGAATAATAATAAAAATAGAATTTAAGACATATTTATAAAAGTATAGTACTAGCCACCAGCACTATTTCATGAGAGGAGAACTATAGAGAATTTTAAAACTAATTCTCATTGAAGAATTCTTTTGAGAAATAACAAGGACTGGAATTGATGCTCAACAGCTAGATTCAAAAAGCTGATAATTTGTTCCTGATGTTCTGAGAAGTTCTTTCCTTGAGTTGGTTTATTTGCATTGCTGCAAATTTCCTGAGACATACATTGCTGACCTTGTTCTACAAATTACAATCTATGTCCAGAAATGTAAGAACATTTCTTAAGATCATACACTTTAGAAAGAGTACAATAAATATTTGCACACACATCTCTTCAACTCTGGAATTCATGAACTTTCTACACTTTTGATTTATAAGAATTTCATTATTTTGAATCTATGACAGTCACCATATCTTTTATTTGATCTTTATTGAGATCAAAATTATTGAGAAAATTTTTTCTAAGACCATTCCTGCCAAAGATATGAGACTGTCTTGCTGTTACAAGAGGGCTACGAGGAAGCATAGATTCCACACCAGTAGTGATTCTTGTGTCCAGAGTGCCATAGGATATCCTAACACTCTTCAGACTCAAATGCTTACTTTTTTGTGCATTTGTTTTAGTACATCAGAAATGGTAATGCATTATCTACAGTCTACCTCAAAGGTTAGCAAGGCATGGATGTGAATTATCTAAGGTCCTGAGTTTTCATATGACCATTTTAATCATTCCTATAGCAAATACAGGATATTAGGGAAAAGAAACATTCAATGGGTAAAGTAAAGCCCTCAGGAAAAAGAGAGAGGCTACTGGTGGCAGCAAAAGAGTAGAGAACTCCATGATACAACTAATTATAATGATTCATTACAGAATCCAACAGAAGCAAGATTTGTGGTAAGATGAATGGATACTGTAATAGAGACAATCCTTTAGGCAAAACCTCTGGTAATTTAATCTAGATGGGATTCACTACAAAATTTATAGTAGAGAGTATTTTAATCTTTGAAAATTATATCCTCTGCAGTTTACCAATCACTGGACCTGTGGATCCGAAGTCCAGCGTATTCAGATCCAGCTCTTGCAAGCAAAAAGTACCCGGAACTGTCTACTGCATTCAGTTCTCTTCTCTCGTTACCTGCCTGCCTCTCAAACATCTGTTGAGTAAGTAAATCAAGGCTTCTGTTGAAAGAAGGGAAATTATTTTCTTGAATAAGATACATCCTTTTTCTTCACCTAAAATTCATCCTCCATAACAGCAGGGACATACTGGAAGTCAAAACATAATGATTTTGTTGAAGGAGAAATTGTACGCTGATTCAAGCAAAATACTAGATGTATAAATAAATCCTTACAATTGTTAATTAAGATTATTTTTACAGTATTTTCTATATATTGGCTTTCAAATAAATGTTGAGACAAAGCAATAGAAATATTTATAACTCCATAGGGACATAAGCCTCCTTTGATTAACTATTTTATTATAATTTTATCATCATTATCATTAACATTATTACCATCATTATGTAAGTCATTAGTCATAATAATTGAAGAAAGAAGTTTAGCTATGCTGACGTTAGCCATATGAAAGGCATAATGTAACTGTGCTACAAATTCTGTTTCTTGGGGGGGAGTCCTAGAAGAAAAGAGGAAATAGAATAAGGGTCAAAAACTGCACAAAGTAGTTTGCATAAATTCACTGATTTTACTCTCACAATAACCCTTCATGATGAGCTTGAGAAGCTCGCTCTACAGATGAAATTAGGATAAAAATTACCTTTTAGCATTTTCTTAAGTAATTTTTGACAGCACTGGGCTTGAGCTTAGGTTTCACTAACTTTAAATCCTTGTGCCTTTACATTAGCATATCCTCTTTTGTTAGTGGGAGAATTTAGGTAATGAATTAGCCTCTCTGTGCATCTGCATAATTGACTCTATGCTGTAATAAGATGAGTAACAGACAGAACATCACAAGACCTACCTGGAGTATCAGGTTCTGCCACTTGCGAAAAGGAAATTTGACAGGGCTCTTTGTATTCTGGGGACTTGATTTCCATAAGTGCCTATGCAATCTCCTTCTCACTGGTGGTTCCCAGAAGAAACACAGAGGGCCCTTCCTATTAAAAGATTGAATGAAAGGTTGTGGTTTATATAGTGTCAGGAAAGATGCAATTGTATCCAAATAGGAAGCATCAGGGAGCTTCTCACCCATAGTTCCTACATTTCAGCCATCCTCCTCAATGCCACCCTCAATTCTAGATCATTATTCCAACTAAACACTATTCATAACATCAGCAAGACACAGCAGCTGTGCCTTAACATGTTCTCTGGAAATTTTACCTACCTCCATGGTCGTCAGTAGCTCTGACTCTATGTCTCCACCACCTGAAGCCCCCTGACTGCCCTAACAGCTCATCAGCTACTGCCAGCCTTTCCCACTCTGTTCTATTTTGCAGTGTGTTAGGCACAACCCCCATGACAGGCACCTCATAGAGAGACCCCTGCTCTCCATTAAACTAAAAACAAGTTCCCTTGCCTTGACTTCAAGTGAGGCCCATGTCTCACCACTCAATCAGCTCAGGCTCATTTTCCATGTGCCCCTGCACCCTGGGCTTCTTCCTTTCCTGTACCATTGGCAGCCTTGGCGCTTCAGCCCCTGGCCCTCTTCCTAGCTCTGCCACATAGGTTCTCCATGTGCTGCTTCTGTCAAAGACGTCTTGCCTCCTCCACTCGATGAATGCCCCATGCATACTTCATGATACGTATGACACCTGCTGTCTACATAGCACATTACTCTAGTGAAATAGTTTATTCACTCTTTAGGGTCTGTTTCTCTGAGGTTCTGGTCTCTCTTACTCCTCACTAGTATCAGAACAGTGAATAAATATGCAGTGAATATACACAAACTAGATTTTATAAAGAGAATCTCTCTAATGCTGCAGCAATTGCAACAAGAATCTAGAGGCTGGGTCTGCAAAAGCACACTGAGTATCTAAGATCAAGATGAGGGGCTAGGGAGATGGCTCAGTGGAACAAGTGCTTCCTTGGAAAAAGCAATGGCCTGAGTTCAGTCCCTGGTTCTGCAAAAAAAATAAAATAAAATAAATAAATATAAAATCAGGGTGAATATGTACCCCTTCCCTTTATTTTTGTTTCTTTTGCCATCTTACAACTTTAGGTAGATCCCTTCTTTGCTCTGCACATAAGCAAGCTAATCACTAAGAATTCTTATGTCTGCAACACAAAGTAGATCAGGCCTAAATTGGTCTAGCACACCACCTCCTTTCAAGACTGAGGATGGGGACTGGGGAGGGGAGATAGCTCAGTAGAAGCCATGTTTTTCCTACTTTAGAGGTGATCTTCTTATAAGAAGATAAAGTAGGAAAAATATCCCATGATGCACAATGAAGCTGCCCTCTAAACAGGAACCAACATCTCAGGACAGAAACTGAATTTCCTTTGTAAGCAATGATTCCTCTTTCACAAATCCATAGAAGTATTCCAGGGCCTAGGAGATGGCTCAGTGGAATAAGCACTTGCTTGGCAAGCACAAGGGCCTGAGTTCAATCCCTGGTTCCACCAATAACTCACTAACTAAATAAATAAAAACAGTGCAGATATACCAATAAGCCAGATGGCACTCAGCCAGGATTGTCTACTCTGCCAGCTATGCAAACCCCAGCTATGCAAACTCCAAACACAAATCTTTGTTCTCCTTCTCTATAACAAACCTAATGTTTTATCATACCTCAAATACAGGTCTTGAGTCTCTTTATAAGTTCTTTCTATCATAACTATGCTGGTTAAAGTACCTTTCCTGCCTTTCTCCACTGTTCTCATCTCTAGGATTTCTAAAGCTGTTTGTACCCTAAATTCAGGCAAAAATACCACTTCTGTATGATCTCCTCCCTTCTTCCATTGTCTTCCAAACCCACCCAACACAACACAACACATCACCATGCAGAGAATGAAGAATGCTTTCCTACTGCTGGCCTTTCGTCCCCATGACTCTGCACACAGCCCCCTTAGCATCCTCCCCACTGCTTCCTCCCTGTGCCCTCTTCTCCAGCCATTCACCTGCATGGTTCTCAGGCTTCTACATCAACCAAGAACATCTGCAGTTTCCTTTATAATTCTAACCATGTACAATTTGCTTTCCATTTTCTGTATGAAACTGTGCCTGTTGCAACTGCAAGGTCAGCTCTTTCCTGGAATTCACAGACATCTCCTTGACTGCCTTGCTTTATCTCTGTCTTTATGTTTTTGAGACACATCAGTGAGGGTGTATCTTCATAATCTACTTCCTGTAGGCTAAGAGGAAGGGTGAAATACTATCTAATATGTTTTTTGGACCCGTTACATTTTTATACTGTATATTATTTCCTTAAATTCATACCTCACTACCTCCAGGGTTATTTTTCCTTATTTCCTAGATTATCACATTCAAACTGAATAAATGTCTCAGGATTTCACAACTTATTTGTGGCTAAATTGAGAATAAATCTAGGAATGATATCAAAGCACAGGTTCTCTCTCCTGTTTCATTCTTCATTTTCCCCTACTATGTCTACTCAAGAACAACATTGCATTGAATTGAAGGAACTGAATTGAATTGAATTGAATTGAATTGGATTGGATTGGATTGGATTGGATTGGATTGGATTGGATTGGATTGGATTGGATTGGATTGGATTGGATTGGATTGGATTGGATTGGATTGGACTGGACTGGACTGGACTGGACTGGACTGGACTGGACTGGACTGGACTGAACTGGACTGAACTGAATTGACAGCTGTGGCAAGGACTGAGTTTGTCCCATTTTCAGATTGATCTGGATGCCTTTGTACCTATCCTTATTTGCTTGTTTTGATCCCTTTCTAGGGCTACACTGTCAACTGCCCAAGTAAAGGGGAAGACCCAGATACCACCCAGCAATGCCCCCTTCTGGTCCCATGAGTGAGTTCATAAATTCCTGAATTGCAGAGAGCTCACTGTACTTTGGCGTTTATTGTAATGCTCAGAACAAATGGATTGTGACTGTTGGGTGATACTGAAAATTAGGTTTATTTGGAGATGAGCTGATCTCAAATTGTTCTAACTGTCATCTCAGGAGGCAAATATGCTGTTCATGCTTGAAGGGAAAAGTAAAATATCGCATCTTTCCCCTAGTGATCTCTACAAGCTAACTTGAAAACCAACCAAATTAGAATTGCATTGTTCTCGCTGGCACTCAGCCAGCTTCGTGCAATATTCAAAGCAGGTGTTTCATCTCCAAAGCACAGGGAAAAATATGTTTCTTTTAGCCTGCAAAAGTCAGATTAAAACTTCACATTTGAAGTAGTATCAGGACCAGCCACATTCAATAAGGTGGCCTGCTGGGGACGATGATTCCCAAGGACATGCTGAAGAGGTGTGGAGGCAGAGGCTTGATGGACCAGTCCAGCACCTTAGACAAAGAATAAGAGTGGAATTTCAACACCATCACTGAGTCTCAGCTCTAGATCTAGTTTACTGTCAGACCCACAGAACCCTGTTTAATTGCTCTGACATTCCTGTTTTCTATAGGAGTATTGAGCATCAATTACATTCCAGAAAACTAAGAAACACTATGGTATCTGAAAGTGGAGTAAAGCATCCCCAAAGCCCAGTCACTATTACCAAGGGATATTGGAAAACTTACTCAAGGTCAATGTCTCTGAATCTCAATTTCTTCTTTGTTGCAATGATAAAAATAAAAAAGAAGGAATACAAGCAAGGCCTTTTTCTACAAGGCCCTTTGGGAGAGTTAAAACAGATAATGTGTGTAAAAATGTAAATAATGTGTGTAAGAATGCCAAGCCCCCGGTGAGGGCCGAGGACCTGCCAAGATCATCAGCCCACAGGCTGGTCACACTGGGTTAGAAATCAGGGCTCGGGAAACTGCAATCTATAGACCTGCTGTTGATTTTGCAAATAAAATATAATTGGATGTAGCCATAATCATTCAAGAGCATCACAAGCCTTTTCTCTCCTGTCTTCTTCCAGGTGTGTCTGCTTTCCATTCTTGATTCCCTCTTTCCTTTTCCTTTTTCTCCTGTGAGCAAAAGGCTTGGATATCCTGAACCTCAGAAAAATGGGGAGAAATGCCCTGCCCTCCTGATAGGTGTGACTGTGCCACATAATCCCGTGTTGTGGCCAGGTCTCTAGGGTATACCCCACTGTCACCCATGTCCAGGGATCTTTTACCATGAAGCAGCTGCACATCATTGTGAGCACCTAGCTGTCTCTAAGACACAACTGAGTTTCTACTCCTTGGTGCTGTACTCACTTTTTTTTTTTTTTTCTTAAAATCAACTTGTCCATAAAAGCCTTTTGTGTTCATCTGTCAACTTCTTAGGAGTTGGATCTAGACTGTGTCATGTGTGTAGATCACAGTGCCTAACATTTAGGCTGAATGAGGACCCTGTGGTGGCATATACCCAAGCCTGAGCAGCTTAGCCAGTTAGTGAGTCTTCATCTCAAAGAAGAAAATTAAAAAGGGTTAAGATATAGTTTAATAAAGAGGCCCTGGGTTTGAATCCATATCTTCTTTCTTTCTTTCTTTCTTTTTTTTTTTTTTTTTTTTTTGGTATTGAGGATCAGTGCACAGGCTGTCACTGCTGTGGAGATCAGACTCATAATGATTATCCGGTTCACAGACTTCCAAGTGCAGGGATTAGAGACACAAGCTACCACGCCTAGTATCAGAGTGCCCCATGGGGTGGGGCTGGTGCACCAGGCCTGAGGACCAAAATGAATCTACATTTTCAAACAAAAAGCAAAACAAAAAATGTGCTTACCTATGTGATTTTACTAAGAATCATGAACATTTATTTTCATTTTAAATGATATCATTTATTCTGGATGGTTCTATTGAATATCTCAGTTACTCTTCTTTTGTTGCTGGAACAAATACCAGACACTCAAGATGAAGGAAGGAAAGGTTTATTTAGCTCACCGTTAATGGAGGTTTCAGTCCATACTCACCTGGGTCTAAGGCAGACTGGCACGTGGCAGGGGGCATCACATGGTGGTGGAAGGCAGCCAAATAGCAAGAGCAAAAGGAAGGAATAACAGCAACGACAACAGACAGGAAGTCTATCTCCCTTAAGTTGCATCCATGCTATTCGCCCCAAGCTTGGCGTGAGACTCACACCCACAATCTCAACAGTACTAACACTCATAATTTCAGCCTTGATCATGAATTAATCTTACTTATATGAGTATACACAAAATAGGATAGCTATACAGCTACCTTCTCTTAATTTATTGAGAAGGGTTTGTACTAATATTGTTTAGACACATAATCATGTCTGCATCTTGTCCTCTGAAAAACTACTATGAAGATAACAATATGCAATGTGTTAATTATTGTAGCTGCCCTACTAACCTGTTCTGAAACTGTTTCAGTGTTGTTATCTTTTTTCTCATCAAAATGAATACAAATAATAAATAATATTTTAAAAATGTAAAAGAAAAGAAGCCATAAATTAAGTTCAGGAAGTTACTTTCATCTCTAGTTTGTGGAATACTTTATCCTAAAATAGCTTAATCTTATACCAACTCTCTCTTGTTTTTTATTAAGATACTCATACTGTTGTGTTATCTTTATTTTCTTAATATGGCATACTATATTAATTGATTTTCATAGGTCAAAGCAGTTGAATTCCTAAAACTTTAATCTCTGTTGGTCAAAATTTATACTGTTTTATATATTTTGAAAATGGTTTGGTAATATTTTCTTGGAGATATTGTTTCTATATTTCTAAAATATATTGATGTGTAGTTTGATTTTCTTGTGATGTTTTTCTCTGGTTTTGTTATTAGATTATGAATTGTGTCTGAATATTTTCTCCCTTTTTTTCAGAAGGGTAGTTTGTGTCTGATTCAGTTTATTAATTCTTCAAATGTTTGGTAAAATTCACCATTTATCACTCTTCTTTGCTTCATAATGCTTCTGAACTAATTTTATAAAGTTTTAATTCTTTACCAAAAAACATTAAAAAATGAAAATTAATCTCAAACTCCCAAAGTCCCCACCCCATGACTGCGTGAGGCTTTGTGGGGATAACTAGACACAAAGCATAACAGTGTACTTTAGTTTTTATTTGTGTGTTACAAGAGGGAGCTGACATTTTAGACCTTATTATCCATGAAGAGATGGACAAATAAATGAAAAAACCAAAAGATGTGCCTTTTATGATTCAGGATATTTTAAGGGTATTTTGGCCTTAAATGAAGGAATGACAAGCAGCGTGTCTCCAGCCCCTCCAATTCATGACAGCATAAAAAGTAGGGGCACAGCTGGACCACAGCATATCCTCCACTCTCCCCCCAAGTGTGACCAAATCCACCTGCCTGACACATGTCTAGCATCCACTCATCAGCTCAGAGTGGGTCCAATTAAACCTCTTTGAAGGAAACTAATCAGTTTCCTGCAAATTGAAGGAAATGCTGTTGCAATCAGAAGCATCACCCTTTCTCCTTATGAGTTCGGTTTCCTGATGTTGGGTGACATTTATCAGTTGACATCACCCTCAAATTTAATCCTTTGCAGAAATCTTTGCATAACAAATAAAATTCTACCGGGGGCCTAGTTCTGATAGAAGCCTTTTTTCTGTATAGCCTATCACAATCTCTTTTCATTGCATTTGAAATTTTTGACATCTTTGGGACCAGTTCCCATCATTGCATCACATGAATGTGAGTAATAGTGATGTCCATCTTCCACTTGGAAAACTTAGTTGGCCTATACTTTCCATTGTCTTTAACCACATTATCACATTTAATCCTCAGAATAGCCCTAGGAGTTATTGTGTGATGTTGCTCATTTCCATAATTAAAATTGAATAAAAGCCAGCTATGCTGGTTCATGCTGATAGCCCAGCACTTGAGAGGCTGAGACAGGGGAATCCCTATGAGTTTGAGGTCTCCCTGAGCTATATAGTTAGTTCAAGAGCACTCTGAACTGCATTCCAAAGACCTGGTCCAAAAAGAAAAAAAAAAAAAAAAAGCTGAAAAGAAAGAAAAAATGCAATAATAACAACAAAAGTTTGGAATCATCCAGCAAATTTTAAAAATTATATAACAAGTAAAATGTTAACCTACTATGGGTCTCTTTAGTTGTTTTACTCTGCTGATAATTTCTAAGCCACATCACTTTTCATATCAATCAAGGGTAGACACGGAGAAGGAAATAGATTACCATGAATCAATGAGAATTACTGCAATGAATCCTCTGTCTGGGCTGTTCTAAAAAGAGCTGGCCAGAGTAATCAGAGGACTTCACCTTTCTCTCTCTCTCTCTCTCTCTCTCTCTCTCTCTCTCTCTCTCTCTCTCTCTCTGTGTGTGTGTGTGTGTGTGTGTGTGTGTGTGTGTGTGTGTGTGGTGCTGGAGGATTTAACCTAGGTCCATCGAAGCGTTAGGTAAGACTTCTACCACTAAAGCTATTTTTTAAATCTTTTCAAACATGAGAAGTTATTTAAGGAAGGATTAAAAAAATTATGTTTTAGTATTTAAAATGGTTGAAAACAGTTACTTCTTTGCCTTCCTTGTACAGCTATCTACAAGAAAGAATGCTTTTGTTCCATCTCACGCTGTTGTGATTGATGTGTGAAGCCAAGCGGTCTTGTCCCAGAGAACATCCTGGGATGGGAGAAGGGATCACCACTGGCCTGACAAGTGCAGTACGTGTTGTCATGTAGCCTGCTCAGCATGGACCTGAAGCCGGTATTTTTGAGGAATTAGATTCCTGAACTTAAAAGTCAAGAGTTTCCTTGTTGAGCCATTTTATAATCTCAGTTTAAATGACTTAGTAGCAACAAATTTGTGACCACAGATATTCTATTTTAACTTTGGAAAATACTTGCTGTTTGAAGAATTCAGTTTCATTGAGATTGCTCTACAAAGGACTTGCATACATTATTTGTAGTTCTACAGAATAAGCCTAATCTCTGTGACACTACAGTGCTTCATATATGTGAAGTCAGAAAGATTATGTTCCATTTCATCTGTCTGTTATGGAAGGATGCTATGCCCTCCTAATGTGAGATAGAACCAAAAGGTCTCTAACCATTCCAAGCAGAACCAATGCCTTTTATGGGCACTTGCTGGGTATATTATGACTTATATTTAGTTCTCTCCCCAAAGCCCAATGCACTCATTGCTGAAGTCTTTCAAGGCTGGCAGGATGTAAGGTATGTGACACTGTGAGTAAAGATACGCAGTACTGAATTAGTTCAGTGTTGGGTCTGACATGGTTCTGGGTATAGGAAATAAAAAAGTCCAGCCAGGGTGTGGGTGGTGGCACCAACCAAAATGCCTATACTGTGTAAGTGATTAAAGGAAAAGGGTAACTTGTTCCTTCTGCTCTGGTGCTTCTACTGCCCCCTTCTGCTGCCTCCTGCCTGCCCTACCATGGACTGTTTCTGCTCACTGATACCCTGCTGCCTTTCCTTAGAGAGAGCTGACTACTAAAAGTTTCCACAAATCGTAGATTAAAATAAACCTTTTCAGGCCTGACCAGATAGTTCAATGGACTAAAGAGTCTTCTTAAGCAGTCATAGGGACTGGGGTTTGATCCCCTGGCTCAGCCCCTGGGGTGCCCTGTGATGGTGACTGAGTCTGGGTGCAGTAGTGCATCTATAATCCCAGCACTTGGGAGGCTGAAAACAGGGGGATCACTGTGAGTCTGATCTGTATAGTGAGACCCTGTACTAAAATTCATTAAAAATAATAAGAAGAAAAAAATAATACATCTTCCCTCCTTGAACTTTTCATTGCTGTGTACTGTGTTCCAGTAATGAGGAAGTACCCAGGAAAAAGAAATAAATTTTATTCTGTATGAGAATTTTTTTTTTTTTTTTTTTTTTTTTTTTTTT